>JBBYHK010475165.1:0-19104 GCA_038382065.1 Adansonia grandidieri | reverse complement strand
ATATTGAATATCAATACTATATATAATTTAATTAAGTATTAAAATTTTAATTTATATTTTATATATGATTAAACCTGTTTATGGGTTAAGCCAGCCACGGCTTGCATTTTTTAAAATTCCAAGCACAGGCCATTATTTAATGTGCCTAAACCTGCCTGTTTAAGCTAGAATTATTATTCATTACATTAAATAAAATATATTTTATTTTAATTTAAAATAAATGTTCTAAGTCGGATTGGGCTAGTCTGAAACCAAAATATGAAAACCCAAGCCCAGGCCCAATTGGGCTAAGTGGATAGCTCAATCCTTGAGCAGGTCTATATATGATAAAATAATAATTTATCAAAAAATAAATCATATCATGAGTTTTGAAAGCATTGTCAATAAGTATATAATCAATTTATCATTTTTTAATTTAATTAGTTAAACTTATTAAATATTGACAATTTATGCACATTAGTAATAAAATTTTAAATACTTCTTTGAATAATAATAATAATATTATTATTATTGTAATAATAATAATTAGAGTCTGATAACAATATAATAAAATAATAAACAAATTAAAAAATATTAAAGCTATAATAGATAATATCATATCAAAAATGAAAAAAATCACATGTTAAACTAGCAACTAGACCTACCCATGCGCTAGACGACCTATCCATAAGCCAGACAGCTTGCCCAACACAATAGGCCCGGCACGGTCAAGCCCAAGTCTTAGATTTTAAGTTTCAAGTATTCTCGACTTGAAATAGTATTTTTTAAATAAAATAATATATTTTATTTAAATTTAATTATAAAATATGTAAATATTAATATAAAAATAATTTTTTAATATTATGAACAATGATTTGTACTTAAATGGGTCAGCTAGGACAAATTCAACCCTGAGCTTAGAATTTAAAAATTTTTCGAGTTATGGATAGGCCCATAGAGCCAAACTAAGATTCTTTTCAGGCCAGACGGGGCCAAATTCGTGCCTAGCTTAGAATTCAAAATTATGTAAAAGTGATTACATTTAACATAAAATAAAAAAAAAATAATGTAAAATATACTTAAACCCAAACCTGACTTGAACCCAAACCCAAACCCGAATTGGCCCGAACCCAAATTGGCTAGAACCCGAATTAGCCCAACCCGAATTGGTTGGAACCCTACTTAGCCCGAACCTGAATGGACCCGAACCCGAAAGAACCCAAACCGGAAAGAATTCGAACCCAAATCAGTCCAAACCCGAAAAAACTCGAACCCGAAATGACCCATCCTGAACCCACCCAAACCCGCCCAATTGCTACCTCTATTTGCTATTGAGTTTAGCTCTTAGAAAGTCCACAATTTTTATTTGAAAATTTGGTTAAATAGATTGATAATTAGAAAATGTTTTCTAACCACCTATAATTTTATAGTGAAAAATTACAAAACCGTCTATAATGAAAAAAAATTACAAAAAAGCATTATGCACATTTTTCAAAAATAGAAAAGAAATTAAATAGGAAAGAAAAATATTTTGAATGTCCAAATTATTCACATAAATAATATCAACAAATAAACGAACATATTATTGAATTTTTGGAGTAAAATTGCATGTACAAATCAACGAGAAAACTTGTCACGGAATATAATGAGAATTGAGAGGAAAAGAGAAGAACAGGAAGGAGTTAAGAGAAAGAGAAGAATTGAGGCTAAGAAGATGATATTTTTCATTAGAGACTCCTTAGTACAATGCTGCCTATTTATATACAGTCATAGAATTTAGTTAAGGAATCTTTGTAAACCAATTATACGGTGATAAGTGTTGTAACATTGATTGATAAAAGGACACATCCTTAATGGTAGTAATTAATTTACAGAATTCTTTGGATTATCAGTTTCTAGAATATATTCTCCAACTGGCATTTCTGGTGGCATTTCTACAATGGTCATCTTTTTCCTCTTAGCCTCTGATTTCTTGGTATTTTGCTTAGTTCTTTTGTAGCTCCGGATCATTCCACTAGCCTGTGCACCATGTTGAACCATGGCATTGCCCCTTACTTCAGAGGATCCTTGTCCCATAGATCAAAAGATGGAAATTAGGGCTTAAGCATAGTTTAATCTTCCTAAATGGCATTTTCATGACCAAGATTCGACCATACCACAAGGAGTTGTGTCATGACTTGGTTGTTCCTTTTGACTATTCTTTTGTTAATTACTACTGTCGGGTAGAGTAAGGATTACTTTCTCCATCTATTTTTGGAGGAGAAAGGCTGACTGTCTTTTTGTCACCAATTTTTTTCTAGCTCACATGGAACACATGATGTAATTTAGAGGAATAAAGAAGTTTAAGCTTATAAGCAACAGTAAATAATTCTTGACAAAATCTTATAGGGCCCATAAAGGAGAGTTTAAGTTTTTTTTCTGAAAGCCAATGAGGTTTGCTTGTAAGGCTGTAACTTCAAATAAACCTCATTTCCCACTTGAAACTCTCTATCAATTTTATTGCAATTTACATAATGTTTCATCCTCTGTTGAGCCTTTTGTAGTTGGTCTAGTAGAAGTTTACGGAGTTGCTTTCTTTCTAAGAGTAGATCATGTACGATCATAACTTTAGCTTATGCCCTTGCATTCCATGAAAACCCAAGAGGAGGTTACCTATACATTGCCTAAAATGTGGTCATCCCAATAGCTGTACTGAAGCTAGTATTATACCACTACTCAGCCAAGTAACCATTTAGCCCAGGACTTAGGTTTAAGAAAGCACATGCATCTAAGGTACTGCTCTATACATTGGTTCAACCTCTCGGATTATCCATCAGTTTGTGAATGATAGGCAACGCTTAGCTGAAAAGATGTCCTTAACAACTTCATCAATTCTTGCCATGTTGATCCTATGAATACTTTATCTCGATCCAAAATAACATCTTTTGGGGCACCATGGAGTTTGTGAACGTAATCCAAGTAAATTTTGGCTACATCCAGTGCTGTAAAAGGATAAGTAAGGGGGACAAAATTGGCATACTTGCTAAATTTGTCTATAACAACCAATATGTAGTTGAATTTTTAAGATAGTGGAAGAGTTTCTAAAAAGTCCATCGTGACAACCTCCCATGCTTGACTTAGAATAGCGACATGTTGAAGGAGTCCAGGATATGCTAAGTGTTCATCTTTATTCCGTTGGCAAATTTCACCTTGTTGAATGTAGTCATGGACCTATTTCAACATCTTTGGCCAATAAAAATAGAGCCTTGTCTTATGTACGTGGCTTGCACTCCTGAATGGCCTCATTGGGGAAAGTCATGAAGTAGCTTTAAGAGATTGTTCCTTAATTCTCCACTAGACCCAATATAAATTCTGTTTTTAAATTTTAGAAGACCATTTTTGAAAGAAAAATCTGATATTGCAGAAGGGTCCACACTTAAAGAAGTTATTTTCTCTTGAGCAAAGGAATCATTTTCATAGCTATCTTCTACTTTACTGAGCCACGATAGAGTAATGTGGTGGTATGCAGACTATTGAAAGAGGCTTCATCTTCAATTCTTCTAGATAAGGCATTTGCAACCCTATTTAAATTTCCTTTTTTACACTAAATTGAGTAATCTAGCCCTAATAGTTTTGTCAATCTTTTTTTTTTGAATGGTAGTTGTGAGCTTCTATTCTAGCAGGTGTTTTAAGGCTTCATGATCTATCCTTATAACAAAGGGTCCTTCTTCTAGGTAACACCTCTATTTGGTGACCACTGTAAGTATCACTAAGTATTCTTTTTCATAATTGATAGTGTCACATGTTGTGGGCTCAAAGCTTTACCTAGATAAGCTATAGGCTTACCCCCTTAAGTTAGAACAGCAACAATTCCATGGTTGCTTGCATCAGTCTCTAGAACAAATGGCTTGGTGAAATCAGGTATGGCTAGTATAAGAGCAGAACACATGGCTTCTTTAAGCTAATCAAAGGCTGCCAACGCCATAGGACTCCAATGAAAACCTTCTTTCTTGAGCATTTTTGTGAGAAGCTTGCTAATAGCTCCATAGTTTTTGATAAATTTTCAACAATAGTTTGCTACGCCTAAAAATCTTCTAAGGGACTTCAGATTTTTGGTCGTAGGCTAGTTTCTAATAGCCTCTACTTTAGTCGAATTTGTTGCCACTCCATCAGCAGAGATAATATACCCTAAATATTCAATTTGTTCCTATCCAAAGAAGCACTTATTTCTTTTTTTGCAAACAGCTCATTAATTTTAGGAGTCTCTAAGACAGTTTGTAAATGATAAATATGCAGTGACATGTCGGGGCTATATATAAGTATATCATTAAAAAAATACTAACACATACTTCCTAAGATAAGGAGCAAACACATCATTTACTAAGGCTTGAAAAGTAGCTAGTGCTTTAGTAAAGCTAAAGGGCAAAACCTTAAATTCATAGTGGCTAAGTGTAATCTGAAAACTGCTTTGGCAATGTCTTTATCCCTCACTCTGATCTACCAGTAACCACTCTTGAAGTCCACCTTAGAAAGAAGTTTAGCCTCATGTAATTCATCCAATAAGTCCTTCACTACAGGAATGAGAAATCTATTTTTAATGGTCATGGCATTAAGTTGCCTATAATCAATGCATAGGTGCCATGATCCATCTTTCTTTTTAACCAACAGATAAGGGGATTCATGGGGGCTCATGTTGGTTTGTATAATGGACGATGATAGCATCTCACTTATTTGTTTCTCCACTTCAGCCTTTCGCTAGTATGGAAACCTGTAGGGCCTCAAGTTAACCAGTTGGGTGCCACTCTTCAAAGGAATGGGGTGCTCATAGGATCTTTTAAGAGGCAATCCTTTTGGTTCTGTAAAAACATCAGGATAACTATCCAATAATGTTTGAAGTTATTTGGGGGTGTTGGGAGTCTCGCATTCATAATTAATCATAAGAGTTCCCCCAACAACTCAGCAACTTTATCAACTAATTTTTGTATTTTTTCTCCTAAAATAAACTTGAAAGAACCTGAAGTTTATCCTCTTTTTGGCTACACTTGTTTTCCATCCTTCTGGAAAGTAATGTTTAATTCATTAAAATCAAATATTAGTGGGCTGTATTTCTTTATCCAATCAACATCTAGAACTATGTCACTCCCTCCCATAGGCAAAACCCTTAAGTCATGAGTAAATGTAGTACCATGCATAAGCCAGTCTAGTTGTTTATATTTGGCAGTGCTGTAGAGTTTCTCACCATTAACCATATCAATGGTTAAAGGGTTTGTTTGTACCATCTCCACACCTTCTTTGACCCATCTTGGTGTGATAAAGCTGTGGGTGCTACCACTACAAATTAGCACAGTCACTGGCTTGCCCCTTATGGTTCGCTGAATTCTTAGAGTGCTGTGACATTATTCCTAGTCAGAGGGTTGATGGAAATCTCTAAGTTTTCTTCTGAACTATTAGGTTGTTCTTCTATAGTGTCACTATTTGGCTCTCATGTTTCCACTTAAGTTTCATTTGCTGTAAGGGAGTTTAGTTGTTTAGTTTTACATACATGTGCAGGCATAAATTTCTCTCCACATCTGAAATAAGAAGTTTGAAGCTCTCTTGGTGTCTAAAAGGAAGTTTCTATTGTGGATGAGGTTAGTGATTGGTATGGTTTTGTTGGTCTAGTTGAAATTTAAGTATGGTCTTCGGTTAATGGTTGCATTTTTGGAGGGACTGGGTTTCCTGAGGGTGGCTTAAACTTCTTCGTTTCCAGCTCAAGTGAGAGCTCATGCAACTTAGCCTATTCAAAAGCAGAAATTAAGTTTACATGTTCATTTGCTTTTACTCTAAACTTTAACTCATCTTTTAGTCCACTGATGCAACTAAAAACAAAGTATTTTTCAAGAAGAATGGAGTTATACTGTAAAACATATGGCCTAAGTTCCTTGAACCTCTTTTGGTAGTCTTTTACAGTAGATTTTTTTTATAAGTTTGTTGAATTCTTCTATCACATTAGTGTAACTCTTATCACAAAATCACTGACATAGGTCCACAGTAAACTCTTGCCATGTGACAGCTGGTTTTTGTATCACATACCTGTCAAACCATTCCTCAACTTTACCCACTAAATACATGGTTGCTATCTTTAAGTTTTGATAGTCTGCTATGGAAAAATGGTAAAATATTTTGACATTTTTTTATCCAACCTCTAGGATTAGTCCGTCAAACATTGGAAACTCAATTTTTAGTTTTGGAGAGAAAGCATTAAAACCAATGTTCTAGTTAGACCTCATATTAGAGTCACTGTTCTTATAGGGCTGAACATAATCCTGGTTTGGAAGGCTATTGTTCTTAGGTTGGTTCTTAGACAAAAGATCGGGTTCTTCAGGTTTATAAGTGCACTTACTGTGATCATCGATTACTAGGATCTCAACAGGGTTCCTGCCTTTCTTTTTGCTATGAAGCTGAGTTGCAAGTGTAGGGTGAGCATACTACTTATGTTAAAGCTTTTTGTACTATAAGCTCTAATATTCTACTAATATAACTCTGATTCTCAGCAAATTTGGCATTTATACTCTTCTGTTGCTCCTCTCACCATTTTAGAATGGTAGTTTCAGTAACCTTTATCTATTCTAATTGGTTCTGTAGTGCTTGAACTTGTTCATGAAGAGTGTTTAGTCTTGTTCCTTCTGCCATTGTCTCTTAAGCTTCTTTCGCTTTCCTAATTTCTAGTAGCTGGATCTTAACAAGCTCTTGATACCAAATTTGTCACGGAATATAATGAAAATTGAGAGGAAAAGAGAATATCAGAAAGGATTTAAGAAAAAGAGAAGAATTGAGACTAAGAAAAGGGAAATTTTGATAACATTTTTCATTAGAGACTCCTTAGTATAATGCTGCCTATTTATATATAGTCATAGAATTTAGCTAAGGAATCTTTGCAAACCAATCATATGGTGATAGGTGTTGTAACTTTGACTGGTAAAAGGGCATATCCTTAATGGCAGTAACTAATTTGCAGAATTCTTTGGATTATTAGCTCTAGAATATTTTCTCCAATTGGCATTCTATTGGCATTTTTGCAATGATCATCTTTTTCCTCTCAACCTGTGATTTTTTGGTATTTTGTTTAGTTCCTTTACAGCTCCTGATCATTCCACTAGCCTGTGCACCACATTGAACCCTGGTAAAACCATTTTCGCGATCACAATCACATAACTTCTAAAAAAGTTGAATCCAGCCAAATTTTTCTATGCATCACAAAAATATGGAAACACATAATAGGCAAAAAGATATTAAGGAATTAATGTAAGGAGGTGATTCTTTCATATTTAAATTCAAAGACTTAAACTCTAATACATATTAATTTAAAAATTATTATCATATACATTGATAGTTGAATTTTTTTAATTTTACAAGTGGTATTAAAAATTGTTAAATATCCTTAGTATATATATTTCAAAAAATAAATAATAACTAAATGTTGCATTAGATAGCTTTTAACTCTGGTTTTAAAGTTTTAAAAAACTCTACTACCAATGCATGAGATAATAATTAAGGTTATACATGAATGGAGAATTTGATGAACAATTCGATTTCTGTTCATTTACCAAGCTAAATAAAACAACTATGAAAAGATTTTGAGATTCCTTCGTAAAACAAACCAAATTCAAATATAATATGTTAGTCCAGGGATATAGCCGCACAACTCTATCACCCAGATATGCCTTAAAGATTGATCTATAAAAGGCATTTGATTCCTTAAACTAGGAGTTTTTGTTTACTGTATTAGAAGCCATGGGGTTTCCTGAGTAGTTTGTTGAATGGATAAAAAAGTGCATTACATCTCCTAAGTTCTTCTTATCTATTAATGGAGGGCTAGTGGGATACTTTCAAGGGCAAAAGGCATCAAGCAAGGGGATCCTCTTTCCCTTTACCTATTCGTGATTGCCATGAATGTTCTCACAAAGATGCTAGATGCTGGTGTTGGTCATAGGCTTTTTCAATTTCACCCTAAGTGCCCTAGAGTAAGATTAACTCATTTGTGCTTTGCAGATGATTTGTTAATCTTCTCTAAGGGCACCTTAGACTCCATTGTGGTGTAGTGCATATTGCAACAATTTTATAAGTTTGTTGGGCTATAATTAAATTCCTCAAAGAGTGAGATCTTCTCTTCTAGCATTAGTTCTGCTTGCCTTCAAGAGATTCACTAACTGACTGGATCTAAAAAAAGAAAGCTCCCCGTGAGATACTTGGGAGTACCCTTAATCATGAGGAAACTTACAAAAAAGGATTGTGCCCCTTTGTTAGAAAGGATTTCGGGGAAAATTCATCATTGGACCACCAAACATCTCTCATATATAGGAAAATTGCAATTAATTCAAGTGGTCTTTTTTAACATTTCAAATTATTAGCGTAGGCACTTCATTCTTCCCATGTTAGTGATTAAGAAAATTAACTAAATGTGCTCTAATTTTTTTTTTTTTTTGGAAGGGAAAGGAAGGTATAGTCAAGCATGCAAGAGTTAGTTGGAGTTCCATATGTTGTCTTAAATCTAAATGAGATTTATGGACCTGGAACTAGGCTTGCAACTTGTAGCATATCTAGTTAATCCTGATCTAAGTAGGTTTTTGTGGGTCGCTTGGATAGAAGCCTATGTGCTTAATGGTAGATCTCTATGGCAGTCCTAAATAACTTCTGGAAGCAGCTGGAACTAGAAGAAATTAATGCAATTAAGGAACCTGGCTTTGCAATTTGTTGCACAGCAGAATGCTACTTTAGTTGGGACTTGATCAGGATCAAACTTTTCGATAACTAAGGTTTGGAGGGAGCTGATGACAAGGAAAGGAAAGTAACTTGGCACAAGCTTGTTTGGTTTCCTCTTCACATTCCTAAACACTAATGTGTCGCTTGGATGGCGATTCTTAATAGATTGCCAACAAAAGACAGGTTAATTTTGAGAGGACCGAGAATTGAAGGCTATTGCATTTTTTGTAATATTAAGCTAGAGTCTAAAGATCATTTATTTTTTAGTTGTGAGTACTCAAGAGATATATAGGGGGAAGTGCTTCATCTCTGTCAGCTTCAAAGAACTGCAAGAGATTAGAATACAGAACTACACAGCTTCTAGGTTGAAAGGGAGATCCTTAATTTCAACTATTTTGAGGCTTGCATGGAATGCTCATAACTATTTGGTATGGAGGGAAAGGAAGAGCAAGCTCTTTAATCATGTCCAAACATCAAAGAAGGAAGTGCTTACAAACATCAAGGAAAAAATGTAGATTCGAGTATTAGATGCAAAACTAGCATTGGCAAATTCAATTAACACAAGATTATGTGCAACATGGGGTATTAACTGTCAAATAGATTGATGTGTTAATGTGACAGGTTAAAAAATTAGATTAGCATTGTTCATTTGCAATTGTGATAAGATATGTTCATCTGTAATGTTGGTTAAAAATAGATTAACAATGTAATGTAGTAGGAATTGCCTGCTTCTTGGATAATAAAGTTGATTTATCCAAAAAAAAAAAAACTTAGGCTTTAGTCATTTTACGAGTACTACAACTTGCACATTCACTAAGTGAGTGTGTAGTTCTTTTTTTCTAAAGAGTACTTATTTTTTAAAAGAAACATGTAATTTTTAGGTAGTTTTTTAACACAAAAATGAATAAATTTTTAAAATCTTTTAAATAAAAATATTTTAAAAAAGTATTAAAAAAGACTTAATATCTCTTGTTTATAATCATTATAATTTTAAAAAACTGATAATTTCCTTAAATTAAATTGCTATTATTTGACTCGTGACATCAACTTAATCAGAGATTTGATCATAGGTATAAATTTTACTTATTTGTTTGTATTAAGGTTAGTAAATTGAGAATAAAATATTAGTTTTCCTTAAGGTTTAGAACTCTATAAAAGGAAAAAACTAGTCTTGTTTGATACTGGGTTTCCATTTCCTCAAGATCTCTGGTAGGCTTTGGGGATTAAGTATAGGGATTGTTAGTAATCAGTAGTGATTGAAACGATGATTCAAATGGATGAAAAACTAGAGAAGGCTTAGAATAATTGGACTCTTATAGAAGAAGAGAAAGATCATATTGATGTGGAGGGGACTGAAAAGGGCAAAGAGTCAATTGAAAGTGATCACTGGATGGTTGGAAAGCTCCTTATTAATAGATCCTATAACAAAAGGCGATAATCAATACACTTCGAATTATATGTAGAGTATCCAAAGGTATACTTATGGTGATATTAGATTCAAACCTGATCCTTTTCAAATTTGGATCTCATAAGGACAAAACATAATATTGGATGGAAGACCATGGATGTTTGACAAACAGCTACTGCTGATGATGAAGTATGATGGAAATCTCCACACATTAGAGTATGTGCCTAATAAAGCAACCTTTGGGGTAAAGATCTACGATCTACCACTAAAATGGGAATAGGGATATGGCTAAGGCGATATGAATGCAAATTGGTGATCTAAGAGACATGGATCTAAACTTAGAGAAAATGAGATTTGGCTGATTTTTAAAAATGAAGGTGGATATCTATGTGAAAAAAATTGTTAAAGAGATATGTAGTGCTAACGGTATGGATAATAGAGAATCAATAATGAGAAGACTAAAGTACGAACGTCTGTCAAATTTCTGTTACAACTATGGATGTTTAGGACACACAAATTTGGACTAATCTAAAACAAAGAATAAGGAAAATGATGTAATAAGAGGAACATACTAGGGATTTGCCTTTAAAGACAAACTATACGAGCTGGACCAAGAACAAAATAGAAAAGGTACACCCCACGTAGATAGAAGAAGGTACGAACAATGCTAACAAGATAGTAGGCAGAGTAGAAACTTACATAACCAAGAGAACAGGTGAAGATCAAAACCTTTCATCAGAGAGGCTTTCAACACATTAAAAGAACAGCAACAAATAAAGCAAAAGGTCAACAACAAATGTCCACATACAATATTGGAGAATGATGAAAATGACAAGAGCAGCATATATATGAGGCAATCGAAGTCCAAACCCATCGATTTAATAAATCACTAGCAGCTCAACAAGAAATGGGAGGAAAAGAAGCAAGTATCCATGAATACAATAGTGTCACCATAAATCTAGACTGCAACATAAATGCAACTAATCTTCTCAAGCTGACATGTGATGAAACGAGGTGTAAACTTGCAAAAGGCAATTGGAAAAGATTAGCTAGATTGGAAGGCAATACATAGGCAACAATAGAGAAGTATACAAGGAAAAGAAAAGAGAAAGGGGAATAAAGATCCAATGAAGCTATGGAGATTAATAATCAACCAGGTAAAAGCAAAAAGTTTGACATGACTGCAGTCTTTCAACATAAATCTAGCGATAAAGGCTATTCAACAATCCTTGTAGAACAATAAAATGCCTATTTGGAACTGTTGTGGGCTTAGGCACCCACGAATAGTTAACGCTCTTTAGCATATACTAAAGAAAAAAGATCCCCATGTAGTGTTTTTGATTGAAATAAAGCTATATGTAAATAAGCTGGACAGAACAAAAAAAAAGATGTGGAATGAAATAGTACTTTAGGGTAAGTGTAGTAGGGTCAGGAAAAGGTCTTGTTATGTTGTGGAGAGAGAATGTTACACTACATTTGAATAGCTACTCTAGGTCTCATATTGATATAGAAGTGGAGCATGATCAAACCCTGATTAGTGAAAAATTACAAGTTTTTATGGACAAGCAAAATTGAATCAAAGAAGGGAATCATGGGGTCTACTTCACACTTTATCAGAACAAATGATAACGTTGTGGTTATGTTTGGGAGACTTCAACAAAATAATGTGGACCTATGAGAAGTCGTGGTAATGCCTGTGCAGGGAACAACAAATGGAGAACTTTTGATCAACCTTAAAAGACAATGGATTAAAAGATTTGGTGTTTATAGGGAATTGATTTATGTGAGAGAGGAGCAAGAACGAAGATAACAATGTCAGGGAGAGGCTTAATAAGGGCTAACGAACAAACTATGATGGGAGAAATTTTTGGACTATGAAATTAAACATCTTTCAATGTTGATCTCTAAACACTACCTGATAGTGATCTTGACAGAAAGAGTCCATCCTACCTGTCGACAAAGGAAAAGGAAAAGGAGGTGCATAGAGGCTATGTGGGTGAAAGAACCTGGTTTTGAGTCAAAAATAAACAAGTCCTGGATTGTTCAGAATGGCGAAAATATCATTGAAAAATCGGAGTTCCTAGGGACAAGGTTATAAAGGTGGCATAAAAATTATTTTGGGCAAGTCCAAGAAAACATCAGCAGACTTGAATTAGAGACTAGCAAAGCAAATTAGTTGCATCTTATGGATGATAACCTCCACAGATTAAATCAACTAAAAGAGGAACTGAATAGTGAGCTAGACATAAATGAAACTTTTTGGTCTTAATAAGCTCGGATGAATTGGATAAAGGATAGGGATCGAAACACGAAATTTTTTCACTCTATGATGATGCAATGTAAGAGAAGGAATGCAATTAAAAGATACCAAAGGGATACAAAACATTGCTACTGAGTACTTTAACAATTTGTTTCAACCCCAAAGTTCGAACAATATAAAGGACATGCTTGGAAGGGCAGAATATCGACTAACAAACGAAATGAATGTTTTTCGACTAGAAGAGTTTCAGGTTGAAGAAATCATAAGGGCTATAAAACATATGCATCATACCAAAACACCAAGATTCGATGGTATGCCTACTTTATCAAATTTATTAGCGTATAATTGGAACTAATGTGATTAAATGTTGTCTCAACACATTGAATAGCCAGGTTAATTTAACAACCATTAATAAAACCCATATAGTCCTAATACTCGAAGTCAATTGTTCTAGAACCGTTACCTAATTTAGATCCATTAGCTTGTGCAATGTCATTTATAAGATTATAATAAAAGTTCTTACTAATAGCCTATAACATGTTCTGCCCTTATGGATTAATAAAGCCCAAAGTGCCTTTGTGCCTGGGAGACTAATCATAGACAACATCCTAGTGGCCTACTGAATGCTGCATTCTCTTAAAAATAAAAAAAGGGGAAGAAAGGTTCTTTTACTCTAAAACTTGACATAAGCAAAATTAACAATAGAGTGGAGTGGCATTTTTTTAAATGAAATGATGAATGCTATGGGATTCCATTCCCAACGGTTTCCCTTATAACGAAGTGCATTACATCAGTTACTTATTCTACAGTTGTTAATGGAGCTTTAGCTAATCAATTCTTTCTAGAATACGAACTCAGCCGAGGAGAGTCACTATCCTCTTATTTGTTTTTGATGTACACTAAAGGATTGTTTGCTTTATTGGCAAAATCACAGAGAGATGGGTTAATACAAGAAGTAAGAGCTTGTTGCTCAGGTCTAAGAGTTACTCACCTCTTTTTCATTGATGACAGTTTGCTATTTGCAAAAGCGGATATAACTAAGAGCGAAAGGGTGAAGAACATGCCAGAGATCTATGAAAAAGGCTAAGGACAGAAGATTAACTATGACAAATTGACTCTATACCTTAGTAACAAGACAACAATACAAAACAAGCAAGTACTGCAAGAGACTTTAGAAATACAAACCATAGGGAATCTAGAGAAAAATCTAGGTTTGCCCAGCATGGTGGGTAAAGAAAAGAAGCAAACTTTTCAGTCAATCAAAGAGCGAATCAAAGTTAAGATCAGAAGATGGAGTTTGATATATCTATCATAAGGGGGGAAGGAAGCCTTCATTAAAGATGTTTTACGAGCAATTCTGAGCTATGTAATGAATTGCTTTAAGCTACCTACAGGGCTATGTGCAGAATTAAATAGTATCGTAGAAAGCTATTGGTGGTCTCATAAGACTAATTTGAAAGGAGTTCATTAGCTGCAATGGAAAAATATAAGTATGCCTAAAGATGACGGAGGCTTGGGATTCAAAGATATGGAGAGTTTTAACATAGCTTTACTAGTAAAGTATGGATGGTGCAACCTTAAACGGGCTAAAACACTAGTCTATAAGTTCTACAAAGCAAGATACTTTCCTAATACCAGCTTTATGGAGGCTAACAAAGGAGTAATCCTTCCCTAATCTAGAGCAATATATATAATGCTAGATGGGTTCTCGAAAAATGACTAAGGTGGAGAGTAGGGAATGGTGACAGTGGATACCTCAAGCAATCCTAAAGTTGCTACTTCTAGACCAGTGAACATAGCCATAAATACGGTCTAAGTCCTAATAGATGATGACAAACAATAGCGCAGAGAGAGGATCCATAACATATTCAAAGTAGAAGAAGCAGGAGCAATAACTTGAATACCTCTCAGTAGAATGAATAGTGAAGATCAAGTATGGAACTACAGCAATGAGGGCATTTACAATATTAAATCAGGTTGCTGGATGGTGAAGCGCAAGAGCCAAGCAATCAGCCAACCCAACCTGGCAAACGATAATGTCACTCACCATGACATGTGGAAAACATTTTGGTAAATTGTAGTACCATCAAAAGTAAAAACTATGTTGTGGAGATTATGGTATGAAGGCTTACCAAACATGGCAAAACTTAACAGGCGGATATTGAACTCAAATCAAGCCTATTTCAAATATAGAGAAAGTAAACACTGGCTGGCACTCTATCAAGAACTGTCAATAGGCAAGAAATGTATGGCTTACAATGGGCATGGAGTGGAGTGATGAAGAAGAAGACGAGGCTAGCACTAGGTCATAGATTTGGGGTATGTGCAAAACTATGGAACAGGGGAAATTATAAGTTAGCTTCATCACGGCATGGACAATTTGGCATGCAAGGAATGTAGAGCTTCATGGAGAAAGGGGATTGTTTCACACAGCAATTGTACAATTTGTAAAGAGGTACATAGCAGAAATTAATAGTTCCTATTCAAAAGGCGCAGACCATTATCAGAGTTAGACAGAGATGGTATCCTCTGATGCCAGGCAAATTCTAAGGTCAACTTCGATGGGGCTTTTAACCCACAAAGGAAAATAGGCGGAATTGGGTGGATTCAGACGGGGCAATGCAAGGGGCATATATAGTACAAATCAAAGAAGTGCAGGATTCCTTTGTGAGCGAAGCTTCTGCAGCTGTAAAGGAACTCGCCTTTGCCAAGTATTGGGCCTTCATAGAATGGTGCTTGAAGGAGACTCATTGGGCATTATAAATCGCCAGAATCAATGGAGCCAGACCTATCTCCGATAGGATATCTCATCGACGAAGGCAGGAGCCACGCAACAGAATTCCACTCTTGTAGATTCTCGTACATAGGCAGAAATGGAAATCAAGTAGCGCATATTCTTGCTAAAGCTGTGATTGACAGCGTAAAGGTTTGGTCAGAGGACTGTCCAGACAACATTGTCAACGTAGTGGCTGAGGATTGTAATTAATCTTTTTATGAATAAAGCTATCGATTATCAAACAAAAATGTTAGCAAGTTGAAAAGATATTACGGTTAGCCATAATCACATTTTGTAACCCATAAATATATTATGTACAGCTTTATTTTGAAGACTTCTGATGCAAGGCTTCTCCCTTTCTTTCTTTTTTTCTAACGCCTTGGGCATCCATATGTCTTCTAACTAGAAATATTTACGTTCGTATTATTCATTTAAATTTAAAAATTTATTTAATATTTAAAAAAAATTGAAGTAAAATATTAGTTCAAAAAATAAATAAAAAAAGATTCAAACAAAAGAATAAATCTCATTTAAAAAATTAATTGGGCTTTAGCTTCAATAATTTTTAAAAATAATTTTAAATCATTCCTAATTTAATTTTGGCATACTAATAAATAATTCTTTATCATTTTTACTAAAAAATTAAAAATTTTAAAAGCAAGAGTAGAAAGATCTTTGTAAATTTAGTTTTTTCTCTCTAATTTTCTAAATGATAATCAATATTTCCAATTCTTAAGTCATAATTTTTAAAGTTATATAGTTAGTAAAAGTATTTATAATATTAAAAAATATAGTTTTTTGAACTAACATTGATCCAAATTTACCTTTAACCAATTAACTGGAAACCCGAAACCTTGAACGGGCCAATATCCAAACCGGGTCTAATAACTATCATCACTAATAATTTAGCCAAAAAATAGATTACTAATGATATTGATGTTTTAATAATTAAATTGGATGTCCAATTTATGGTTCAACTGATCAATTCAACTGGAGCATCTATTATACTTTAAATGCATTATTACTAAATATTAAAAATATTAAATATGACAAATGTTTAACATACGGGAATCCTATTTTGTCAAATTTAAGAACCTATACTTGAATTGATATTTGATATACACTTAAATTTATAGAGAAAAAGATTTAAAATATCATATTTTTATTTAAATTCTATAAACCAAACGAGTAATTAATGAGCTTTGTATGTATTCTATATCAAAGTGCAGATTGCAGAAGAATATGTGCTAGCTGAAATACATTAAAATAAAATAAAATAAAATAAATTAGTAAATTCCATCAAGCCTTGGGTTTCTAAATTTATATTTTGGTTCAATCTTTTACCTTGTAAATTACTTCGTTCGGATTCTTAATTCTTTTATTCGCTTCATTTGATCCTTTTGTCGCATTTTTCCATTAACAACTAAAAAAAAAAAAAAAAGGAAAAAACAGATGGCACGATGAAGCTACAGCATGAACATGATTTAGGTTGATAGAAAACCAAAACGAAACCGTTCCAAGGCATAGTGGGCAAAAAGATAAAATGGAATTAATGAAAATTAAATGGGAGAATGGAGGTTCTCTGGGATTTGAATTCTAGATTTCAACTCTAGTTTTAGTACGATCATATTAAGTCTTTATGAGATTAAAAAGGAAAGGCTAAGCCACGACACAAATCTTGAAAATTTTTTGCCAACGCCAAGGTCAAAGAAATCCTCGGCTGTACAAAAAATTTATTTTACAGTTTATAATATTACTAAAATATTTTTATATTAATTTTATGATTAAATTTTAGTAAAAAAATAATTTTATAATAAATTTAAATAAAAATTTTTATTATTAAATAATAATTAAATCAATCTAAATTTGTAAAATTATTATCCATAATAGATCTAAATGCAACTCTCATGTTTAAGTTGTTTATTCACAAAAGGCACAACTACTATGTTTAAATTCTAGTAAGCACCTCTTTCGTTACGACGGTAATCTTCCCTTATTATTAAAACCTACCTGTCCATCCCTTAGGTGCTCAATTAAAGATGGCAAAACTTTTCAAACTAGTTCACTTCAAATTAAGAGAATTTTTTTGAAAAGTAGAGGTAAAGGTGGTAAAATGAACCCGAACTCAAAAATTCGTCTCAAAAAATTCGAGCTCGAACTCAAACCAAATCCGATTTGATCAAAAAGTCAATGGCCCGAACTCAAAAAAATCTGAACCCGAATGGCCCGAACCTGAAATAGCCCAAATCTGAAATGACTCGAACTCGAAAGAACCCGAACCCGAAATGGCCCAAACTCGAAATGACCCGAACCCGAGCCTAACCTGCACTCGAACCCGAATTTAATATTAAAAATAAATATGAAAAAGTTATAATTAAATATTTTTTTATAAATAAAAAAACTTTAATAATGAATTTTATTTTAATATTCTTTTATATTAAAAACTTAATTTATATTCTAAATATAATTAAACTTGCTCATGGGTTGGGTTGAGCCACGATCTAAATTTTTTTAAAATCCTAATGCCAAGTCCTTATTTAACGTGCGTAGACCTATCTATTTAAGCCAGAATTACTGTTTATCACATTAAAGAGTAGTTTTTATTAATATTATATATATTATAATTAAATTTAAATAAAATATATTAATTTAAAATCATTATTTCGAGTCAGGTCAGGCTAGTCTGATATAAAAATGTGAGAAGTTATGCCAGACCCAATTAGACCGAGTGGGTAGACTGACCCTCAAATAGGTCTATATATAATAAAATATTAATTTATCAAAAAGTAAATCATATCATGAGCTTTGAAACACATTGTTAATAAATTATATCATCCATTTATCACATTTTCTTTAATTTTATTAGTTAAACTCATTAAATATTGAAGGTTTGTGTATGTTAGTAGTAAAATTTTAAATTATTATTATTATTATTATTATTATTATTATTATTATTTTAAGTAACAGTAATTAGAATCTTATAATAATATAATAAAATAATAAGATAAATTAAAAAATATGAAATTCATATTAGATAATACTATATAAAAATGAATTAAATATTAAATATTAAATATTAATACCATATACAACTTAATTAAATATTAAAAATTTAATTTATTTTTTATATATGATTAAACCTACTCATGGGTCAAGCTGAGTTGCGGCTCAAATTTTTTTAAAATCGCAAGCTTAGATTCTTATTTAACGTGTCCAAATCTGCCTATTTAAGCTAAAATTATTGTTCATCACATTAAAAATATATTTTTTATTAATATTTATATATTTTGTAATTAAATTTAAATAAAAAATATATTATTTTAATTTAAAATTACTATTCTAACTAGGTCGAGCTAGTCTAAAGTAAAATGAGAACCAAAGCTCAATCTCAATTGGGTCAGGTGGGTAGCCCGACACTTAAGCAGATTTGTATATGATAAAATAATAATTATTAAAAAGTACATCATATTATGAGCTTTGAAAATGTTGTCGATAAAGTATATTATTGATTTATCATATTTTTTAATTTAATTAGTTAAACTCATTAACTATTGAGAGTTTATGTATATTAGCTGTAAAATTTTAAATATTTCTTTGAATATTATTATTATTATTATTTCAAGTAATGATAAATAGAACATGATAATTATATAACAAAATAATAAGATAAATTAAAAAATATGAAAATCATAATTGATAATATCATATCAAAAATAAATCAAATATTAAATATTATATATTAATATTATATATAATTTCATTAAATATTAAAAATTTAATTTATATTTTATACGTGATTAAACCTGCTTATGGGTTAGGCCAGCCGCGGCTTGAATTTTTTAAAATCTCAAGCGCAGGCCTTTATTTAATGTTTCTAAACTCGCCTGTTCAAGCTAGAATTATTGTTCATCACATTAAAGAATTTTTTATTAATATTTATATATTTTATAATTAAAATCA
>JBBYHK010475144.1:0-19106 GCA_038382065.1 Adansonia grandidieri | reverse complement strand
TTTGTTTATAAATTTATGATATTATATATGAAATTTCATGATGAAAATTTTGTCTTGATGCTTTCTATGCCTTGGACAAACCTGATTGGGCTTGATAATGGTGACTTTGTGTTTATTTTTGCTTTGATTTTAGGTTTTTTTTTTAAGTTATTTTGTAATATTTATAAACTTAGGGACTAAATTGCAAAAGTCGTAAAAGCTTTTATGTGATATTTTTGGCTTGGCCGAGAGCTTTGTAAGCCAGGAGATTTCTGATTCATGAGTTTGTAAACATGTTTTAGGTATTTTCAATATTTTAAGGGTCACTTTGCAATTTTAAGAAGTTTAGGGACCAAATTGCAGAATATGAAAAATTATTCTTTAAGGCTAAAAGTGTTTGGCCAAATTTTTATACACATTCTTTTCATGATTTGTTTGGTTATTCTTTGCTAGTTTGATGATTTGTTGTGATGTTTTGTGATATTTTATCATATAGGGGTCAAAATGTAATTTTACAAACTTTAAGGGTTATTTTGCAAAATACAGATAAATTTTATTTTAAGGCCAAGGTGTTTGTCCGAATTCTTGTTGATATATTTAATGTATTTTCCATGTATATTTTCATGTGATTTTATGATTTTTAGGGCATTTTACCATATAGGGATTAAAATGAAATTTTTTAAAAGTTTAGGGACTAAATAGCAAATTTTCATATTTAGGGGGCAAAATGTCCATTTCACTGGTTTCAACGATTTTTATTATTTCTATGACCTTCCATAGGGATATAGAAATTTTTAAAACTTTTCGTATTTGTTTGATCCTCTGAAGGATACGAAATGTAATTTTCATAAATTTAGGGGCTTGATTGTAAATTTTGCATTTTAAGTCAAGCATAAACTTGTAGCTTTTCCATTTAGACGAAATTCATTTACTTTTCATCATTTTAGATCATTTTAAGGTCCACTAGGGTTACCAGGATACTTTTATGTCGAAGGTATACCCTAGGGGTATTTTGGTAATTTTGCTTATCAAGATAGTTTTATGCTGAAGGTGAGTATTTTAGGATTGGTTTAGCCTTCCAAGATAATTTTGAGGTCCATTAGGGTTATCGAGATACTTTCACGTTGAAATTATACCCTAGGGGCATTTTGATAATTTTGCTCATCGAGATGCTTTTATGTTGAAGGTGAGTATTTTAGGATTGGTGTAGCCTTCTGAAATCATTTTGAGGTCCATTAGGGTTATCAGGATACTTTCACGTCGAAGGTATACCCTAGGGGTATTTTGATAATTTTGCTCATTGGGATGTTTTTATGTCATAGGTGAATTTTAGGATTGGTTTAGCCTTTCAACGTTATTTTAAAGTCCATTAGAGTTATCGGGATACTTTCATATCGATGGTAGACCTTAAGGGCATTTTCATAATTTTTCTTCGAGTCTGTGTCTTACATAAGCATTAAGATGCTTTTAGGCCAAAAATGCATATTCAGGATGGGTTCTCCATTTTTCAATCATTTTTGAGTCCTTTCGGAGTTACCGAGGTACTTTCAAGTGGAAGTATACCATAAGGGTATTTTTGTAATTTTTTATTCGAACCATATCCTATATGAGTACTATGATACTTTCACGTGGAATGTATACATTAAGAATATGTTCATCATATTAGGTCATTTTTAGGTCATAGAGTCTGTATTTTTTTAATAATAAAAATTATTTTTATAAATAAGGCAATGTCTCCTAGTTAAATTGATATATAGGATTCCTACCAATATATGTGAGAAATTTTATGGATTATTTTAATAACAAGATATCCTTTTCAAATAGAAAGTTAGGATTTTTCAATCTCAACAAATAAAACCTTTCATATTCTGCATGGTTTTTCAGCAGGATATGATAGAGAATTCTTGCTCACTTGGTTCCCCAGAGGGTATAAATAATTTTATGATTTTCCAAAGCATTAAAACCCGACTCTCTCAGAATAACAAATTTCTATAATGAAATATTATGGGAATTATAATTAAATATCATATATTGGAACCAAATAGAAATCAAAATTTAAGTTAATACGCAATTAATGAGGTACTGATTATCGGGCATCATGAGAAGGTCGATCCTTACTTATGATTGTAACCAACTCCCAGACCCTTTTATGCGATTTCTAGTATGGCGTAGACCTCGGAGTTTGTTTTTATGGGTTTTGTAATCCTTAAAATATAAACTCTGATAGGTGTCCAATCTCACCTGGCTAAAACAAATTGGCAGCAACTCTAAAAAAAATGATCATTTTGTAGCGACTATTCAAAGAAGTCAGGTGAGCAATTCATCTTGACAACTCAGTCCCTAGATATGAAAAATAAAGAATAATAATAATGATATAGGCCCCTAGAAATAAAAGGAAATAATTATATATAGCTATTTATATAGAAACAATGGATACATTTGCCATTTTAAGTAGGGCTGGTCAGGATTCGTATCTGGGCCACGTTGCGGCAATACAGCAATAAGAATTTTGCTTCATTGATAGGGCTATGGGGATCGGTTAGCTATGCTTCGCTTTTGGTCCAAAGACAATTCAGCTCTAAGTAGTTCATTATGATGACTAACAGATTATCAACCCTAGATGTAGAATATGTAGGAGAGGGATATAAAGATTACTTGGTTTTGGACATATCGATATGGATGGAAAGGTACGAGTTTGAATTAGGAAATTACGAGGATCAAATAACCCAAAAAGTACAAAGTATGGAGAAGAAGTAGAGGACAAGATGTTATTGTCATCACTTTGGATAAAAGAGTTCCACCAATTGCCATTTAGCCTAAATTTCCCATACTCTCCATGATAAGTCTAATGCAAGCCAAATTTGAAAGGGATTTGAAAGAGATGCATGATGAAAACCAAGAACTCCAAGAACAAATCACTTTCCTAAACATGGACCTTGAGATTTTAAAAAGGAAATATAAGGCTAGGGAAGAAGAAATGAATGGATGAAAAAAGCTTAGATCAAGTAAAATAAGAGAATGAAGCTTGCCCGATTACTCAGGAGCTCAAGCAGGTTTTTAAGTCGAGCCACCAAAGAAATGTTCCCACCATGAGCTAGACATATGAAAGGCCAAAGCCTTGAAAGGAGAAGGAAGGGAAGTGACCTTCCAACGAGAAAGGAAGAGTCATATTGACACTTATGCTTAATTAAAGAGGTCCGTCAAAGAAAATGAACAACTTAGAGCTGCCGTAGGAGAAGCATGAAGTAGTGTATCCCAATTACTTGAAGAAAAGAAAGCCCTTAGGGTAATCATTCAGGGTATGAGGAGAGAGCCATAATAATGGGGTTCAAATCCATGATTGGATGCAAACTTATCCAAAAATAAAGGTCAACTTGAGGGAGGATTTATGGAAGGCCAAGGATAAGCAAAAAAAGTGGAAATATAAGTATATAGGATGATAAATGTACATTCATCAACTCATTGAACAAACCATTTAGTTGTTATCTAAGCAAGGAAGATGATGAAGAAAATTAAGCTCCTGAAAAGGTAGATCGACCCCTTAAGAGAATATAGTTTTATTATACTTGAGTTTTTAGAAAAAGCTTGGAAACAATATGAGCAACTTAAGACCTTTCTTGGATGTAACACTTATATGATCAGTGATGTGTAGTTTTTTTAAAGCTAATGTCCAAGTTTAGAGCCTTTTATTAAAGCAAGCATCCTTATATATGCATGACACATTTATTTTCAATATGTATATACATACATTTTACATACCAGATGTACATAAATACACATATACATATCCATACATTCATTAATATTACAAATTCATTAATAAAATTTTATTCAAGGGAACTTTGAAATTCAAGATTACAATATTGCAAACCCAAGGAGATCAACAAAACAACCACCAATGCATTGGTATTTACCATTCGAGAGCATGGAGAATGGTAGAAAAACATTTAGCAAGGCTGGAAAGGTTAGAGGAAAGCCACTGTAAAGCTTAAAAAGACATGATGAAGTGACAGGAAGAGATACAAGCACAAATTGCTAGACTGATGGAAACATTTACGGTGAGGGAAACAGTCTGCTAAAACCTATAAACCATTATCAACACTGCTGTTAGAGGATCCAAGGGAGTGAAAATTGAAGGGCAAATGATGAATGACCATAACACATAACTAACAAATGCTTAAAACGTATAGACATCAAATTTCGTCTAGGTCCCTTTTTTGATAATCCAAATATCTGAGATCGAGAACTTAATGGCCACCCTCATTAGGAATGATCTTTTTTAGATGAACAAGACATTTTGAAGACCTTCTTAGTCATGTTTAAATGGTTGTAAGTTCACTTGATAGAAAAAAGTCATATTTTGATCTCCAATTTTGAATATGCAGAATGAGTATTTAATTTTTTAGTAATTTCTTTTCAAATTTTGAAAATCTATCCCCACAAATGATATCACGATCAAATTTCCCATTTTTAAGAATTTTTTTAAAATTTTTCATTAAATTTGGGAAATTGACTTTCGTATATTTTTACCGATACTTGTGTGGTATTTATGCTGATGTGCACTTTGAAAAATTAGAAATATTCAAAGAAAAATTCGTGTTGGCATTTTATACCAGAAGGTGTCAAGTTGCCCATTTTAGTAATTAATTTTGAATTTTTCACAATATTATGAGTATTATACTCATAATTTTTTTTAGTAAAATTATCTTGAAATCTGGATTTTCATCTTTATCATTTTGCAAATTAGTATATTGGATAATAGGTTTTATTTAATTCATTTTTTATATAAATTTTAATGAATTCTTTGAAACTTTTTCGCTTTTAGAATATGAACTTTTCTTTATCTATAAAATTTTTGGTGAAATTTTCTCATGTTTTGATTTTTTAAAATTCTTTAAATATTCACATTTTATCACCATTAAATTAGTTTTTGAAAAATCATTTATTTGTTATAAGTTTTAGGATTTTTCTCATTTCTAAAATATGAAGTTTTTTACTCCATAAAATTTGTTGGGAAGATTTTTCTTGTTTTATAATTTTTAAAATTCTTCAAATATTATTTTTTAAATAATATTAAATCGGTTTTGAAAAATTTAATTTTTTATGAGTTTTAAAATTTTTTCTGTTACCGAAATACAAAGTTTCTACTCCATAAATTTTTTTAGTAGGATTTTTCAGAGTTCATAATTTTTAAAATTCTTTAGATATTATTCTTTAATCCCTATTATATCAGTTTGTAAAAATTTAATTTATTTTATAAGTTTTGTATTTTTTCATATATGATATTTTTTCTTGATAAGGTTTTTTCTCGTATAATTTTACGAGTATTGGAGTTCCAATAAGTTTTTTTTTTCATTATTTCATTTTAAAACTGTATTTATAATTATCACCTATTAATTTTTTATTTTATTATTATCATTTTAATTTTATTTTAGTTATTAGTTATTTTTTACTAGTTTCAACGAAACTAGTCTAGTTAATTTCTAATTTTCCCCTAACCAATTTGGTTGGTTTCTTATTATCCGTTAGTGATATTATCAATGTAATCACGACAATATATTTTTGAATAACAACTAATTGCAAATGAAAATTAATGCAACTCATCTTTTCATGCCAATAAGTCAAAAATCAAAAAAAGAATTAAAACAAAAAAAAAAGCTCCATTCTTTTTTTGTTTTTTCTTCATCTTTTTTCATTTTCCATCTCATTATTCAAAACCATGTTAAGGCCCATGGATTTCCATCCATGTTGAAAGGCTAAACATGGTGATTTTATGTATTTTTTACATTTGATGTATATTTTTTAGTTATTTCTTGATTTTTGCTTGCAAAATATATTATTGTTGTTGAGATCTTAATTTATTGTCCATGTGTGTTGATGTATATGTAGTTTTGTTTTTTTTTTTATTTTCATGTTAATAAATGATTAAGCATATTTATATATTCACTGTTATTTTGTTTTATTTTTATTTTGGTTTAATAATGTTCATTTATGTTCATGATTTTATATGTCAAAGCATGCCTATGTTTGATATTTTTGGCTTGGCCGAATTTGATAGGTTCTTTTGATGATAATTTTATGCATTTTTTTTGTAATAATTCCATTTTTTTGTTTTTATGTTATTTTATAACATTAATGACATAGGGACTAATTTGCAAAAATATGTAAACTTTTTAGGCTATTTTTGGGTTTGACTGAAAGCTTCATGGGTAACTTGGAAACTGATTTTGTGTATTTTATATCATGTTTTAGGTATTTTTCACACTTTAGGGTTTATTTTGCAATTCTACAAAGCTTGGGGATTAGTTTACGAAAATAAAAAATTTTGCTTTATGGTCAAAGGTGTTTGACTGAGCCTTTATATGGATGTTATTTATGATTTACATGTTGATTTTTACTTGATTAATTATATTTTGTGTGATTTAGGGTTTTTTTTATTGAGGCACTTAAGTGTAAAATTAAAAAAGTTTAGGGGCCTTTAGGGAAATCTAGCATTTTTAAGACAAAAGGTCATCTTTAGCATGAAACCATCCACTTAGATTATTTTAACTATATTTAGCATTCCACTGGTCCTCCGATGGGGTGCTAAAATATTAAAACCTTTCGTATTCTTTCGATTCTCCATTAGGATACGAAATACAATTTTTTTGAAAATTTAGGGGGCTTAATGGCATTTTTGCATTCTAAGTTACTTTAAAATCTAAATTACCCATTTAGGGTATTGTGGAAAAAAACAATTGGAGCATTTTTTAGTTAATTTAAGACTAATATTTAATTTTGAGAAATTTAGGGACCCATCAGCCATTTTTGTAGTTTAGGTCATTTTTGTCGTCTAAAATTTTGCTATACCTGAGTTGTAGGTAGTCATCAGGATGCCTTTATGCCAGAGATGTGTATTTAGGATAAGTTCAACCTTCCATGACCATTTTTGTGTCCTTTAGGGTACCAGGTACTTTCAGGTCAAAGGTATACCTCAGGGGTATTTTTGTAATTTTGATACAATCGAGTCCTGGGTAGTCATCGAGATCCTTTTATGCTAAAGATGTGCATTTAGGATAAGGTCAACCTTTTATGATCATTTTCGTGTCTTTTAGGGTTATCAGGATATTTTCACATCGAAGGTATATCATAGAGGCATTTTGGTAATTTTGCTATAACCGGTCTTATGTAGTTATCAGGATATTTTTCACATCGAAGGTATACCGTAAGGGCATTTTGGTAATTTTAATCAAGTCCTATGTAGTCATCGGGATGCTTTTATGCCAAGGATGTGCACTTAGGATAGGTTCAACCTTCCATGATCATTTTCATGTCCTTTAAGGTTACCGAGATACTTTCACATCAAAAGAATACCCTAGGGGTATTTTAGTAATTTTTCTAGAACCAAGTCTTATGTAGTCATCGGGATGCTTTTATGCCAAAGATGTCCATCCTACGAAAGGTTCAACCTTACATAATCATTTTCATGCTGTTTAGGGTTACCAGGATACTTTCACATCAAAAGTATAACCTAAGGGTATTTTGGTAATTATGCATTAGAACCAAGTCTTATATGATTACTAGGGTATTTTCATTTCAAAGGTCCACATTAGGAATAGGTTTGTTATTTTAGATTGCTATCGAGTCTATGATGTTCTATCAATATTTTTAATAAAATATGAGAGGGGTTTTACGGATTATTGTAATAAGGAGATAACCTTTTCAAAGTGGAGATTGAGATTTTTTGTAAATTTCAAAAAAATAAAACCTTTCATATTTCTCTGGCCCTCCAGCAAGATGTGAATGATATTTTGAATTTTAAAATCTTTTGTGTTCTTTTAGTTTTCTATTGGGGTAACTAAAGAGAATGATAAAAATTTCATGTTCCATTAGTCTTCCGGTGGAGTACGTAAGAGATTTTGATCTCCAAATTAAAAAAAGAACATTTTTTTCGACACAGAATAATAAATTTGCTTCATAAAATATTAGTTTTAGGAATTTATATATAAAATTCCACATGTCGAAACCGAATAAAAATTAAAATTTAAGTTAACACATAACTAATAAGGTACCGATTTTCAAGCATCATGAGAGGGTTGATCCTCACTTGTGATGGTAGCCAACTGTTAGACCTTTTTATATGATCTTTGGTATGATCACGGATCTCAGAGTTAGTATTTTAGGGTTTTATAATCCTCAAAATATGAACTTCAATAGGTGACCAATTTCACCTAGCCTAAATAGATTGGTGGTGACTCTAAATAAATAGTCATTTTGTAATGACTATTTAGGGTTAAGTCGAATGAGTGATTCGCCTTGACCACCCAACCCTTAAAAATAAGAAAATATCAATAATGATATGCCTTATAGAAATAATAGAATAAAAATAGCGATATGTTAATAAATATAGAAGTTAAGGCCACTTACATCGGGCTTGGTCAGGATTCGTATCCGGGCCACATTGCGACAGCTTTGCCAGTCTACTAGGGAATCTAGAGAATCAGGCCTAAAATTAAATACGTGTTAACTAAATTTCAATTAATTCAGTTTTAATTGGTATTTAATTTTAAGTTCCCTTCTTTAAAATTCTTTTTCATTATATTAATATTTTTTTTTGCACTAATCTTTTCATATTTATTTTTTTGTTTTTTGGGGATTAGGTTAGTGGGTTTTATTTTTAATGTTGTGTCCTAGAAAGGTAAATTTGTCCCTTCGTAGATGCTATGCACATCATGTAGTAGTTTCTTCTTTGTCAGTTATGGAGGGGCATAGGTATCCAATATTTTAGGAGAGGGTGAAATAGGTCCGCCTTCTGAGGTGTTAGCCTCTGTCTGGGCTAGCGAAAAGCCGATTGGGTGTAGATTACTATGTTTGCCCAAGGTGTTAGCTTCGTTATGGACATGGCAGACACGTCCATTCAAATTATACCTATTTCGACATAAATTCATGATGGATAAGGACAAGGTACCTCATTGGTCCTTTCATGGCTCGAGAAATTCTAGAACCTAATTAGAGGTCTGTCATAAACCTCATATAATGAATCATCCTAACCTCCCAGTCAAAACGATGCTAATTTTAGGTGTCACCAAAATTACGTAGACATAAAGGGACAAAGTTATCTCTTTCCCTTCAATTTAATATTTTTATTTATTTGGATAATTTTAATATCTTGTTTAAATAATTTTTGTTTTTTGTTTCTTTGAAATTTACTTACAACTTATTTGAATAATTTGTGATTTTCATTGTTTTGAAATTTTATTTGAATATTTCTTGAGGATACTAACTCGTTTTCTTTTTTTTTTTCTTTTGGTGCATTTTTCTTTCCTTATATGCATACAGGAACACTTGCTTTAAAAAGAATCCTAACTTGGATCGATTTTCATTTAACTTTATGGCAGAGCCAGTATAGGTAGTGCTTATTTCCAAGGAATTTGAGGAGGTCCGTTCTGAGTATGAATTCAACTAGAAAAGGGATGGAGATTGTGTACTGAGAGGTTTTGTGTCAGAGCTACCAAAGATTACACATTTAGACCTTCTCCAAAATAGTTTGAAAGAGTTGGCCAAAATATGGGATCAGTAGGGAAGTGTAAAGCAAGCCTAGTTTACAAAAAAGTATGGACAGATTGCTCTATTGCTTAAAATACACATAGATGAACAGTTAGTTAGGGCTATGATTGAATTTTGGGATCCATCATTTCGATGTTTTTCATTTAATTAACATGACATAACTCTGACTATGGAAGTGATATCGGCTTTTCTTAGGCTTGGGCCACTGGAAGCGAGACCCATATATTGCAAAGAGTGTAATCCGACCAGCTTCCATAAAAGATTAAGTTTTAGATTGTGATTTCAAAGCCGACCACCATTACATAGAGCAGAAAGGGAACACTAGTGTCATTTCATGGCAGTATCTATGGAAATATATCCAAGAGCAATCTAACACTCAAAAGGCTCTGGATGCATTTGCTCTTGCTATATACAAGATGGTTTTATTCCTGAGAGTGTTAGGAGATGTTAAGGCAACACTAGTGGATTTATTTGACTGCTTGAAAAGAAACATGCAACCGGCTCTAGCAATTCTAGCTGAAATGATTTGAGCACTCAATACATGCCAAAAAAAGGGTCAAAGGAGATTCTTTGGAAGTACTCTATTTTATATATCTGGGCTCGAAGCAATTTTTGGCGTGAAGGAGTAGATAAAGTTAAACCTTACTTTCCACATTTCGTTCCTCTTCAAGAATTCATCAAAAAAGAATGGCCCAAGTCTAGAACCAAGAAACAATAGGTTGAAACACTCAAGAACGTGGCTTTTTCTAATATAACCTAGAGGGTGCCATGGTTTTCACTAAAACGCTTTATGTATCGGTGTGGTTATTTGCTATATGTGCCTTTACTTGGCATATAGGGCACCGGTTATGCACCATTCTTAGTCCAAAAACAATATGGATCGTAGCAATTCATCCCTATGACTTCAAATTTGGTTGGTGTTGACCTAGAAATCAGGGTAAGGGTTATAAAAAGTCCCTTCAAATAGCCATTTTACAATGGAGAGAAAGTTATGAGTCGGGATTAAGTGCAAACATGGATAAAACCACTCCAAGGTATGATTCTTGGAGGAGAGTTTGAGGTTGTGACATAATCATTCCTAGCTTAGATAAGACCATTCCTTGAGTATCTATTTAGCCAAAACCTATCATGCCATCCGAGATCAATTTGATTAAGGAGGAAGCTACCAGAGAGCAAAAAAGAATAAGTGACAAGAATCATCAGCTCCAAGAAGAAGTTGACTATTTACGAATGAAGATAAAAGCAAAATGAAAAAAAAAAGTTAAAAAAATGGAAGAAAAGTATATTCTAATGAAGAATGACTAGGTTGAACAAAACAAAAAAATAAAACTTGCTAGGATATCTGGGAGTTCCAACAGCACTGTTCAAGGGATGAAGGAAGAAATGCACAAGCTTAATGAAGAGTTGAAAGTATTGAAGACTAAAGCTTTGGAAGGGGAAGCCAAAGAAGCTATTTTTGAAAAAGAAAGAAGAAAGCATGCTAATACCTATATCCAGTTAAGAAGGTCTATTGAAAAGAATAGACAACTCCAAGCTGCCTTAGATTGAGAGCATGGAAGGGTATCTCAATTGTTGGAGGAAAGACAAAGTCTCGCTACAACTATTATAGAGATAGGACTAGAATTACACTGCAGGGGAGATGATATTTATGCCTGGAAGCAAGCCTACCATAATCTAAATGCATATTGGGCTAATAACTATGTTGGCCCGAAAATGATAGTAGACGATGGGCAGCTAACTCTTTTGGCCGACAAATGTGTATAGATCATCTTACAGAATAGGTTCACTCAGCTATTATCCAAGCAAGGAAAATTATGGAAAGGATTAGAGACTTATAGATATAAATTAATCCTATAGGACAATACGGCATGTCGTACTTCAGTTTTGGATAAGGCTTAAAGACAATATGATCAAGTTAGCAATTTTCTTGGATGTAATCCCTACATGATCAATAATGTGAATATGTAATTTGTCATAAAGTTAATGGAAAATTTCTAAGTTTAGAATCTTTAGTTAAAGCAAGCGTTCCTATAAATGCATTTATACATTCACATCATACATATATCATATACATATGCATACATTACTAATTTAATAAATTTTGAAAATTTTGTTAGGTTTTTAAACATTGCAAATCAAGAGAGATCCACTGAACAATAATTCACTCACCACTATTACACTAGATCTAGAGCAAAGAAAATGGCTGAGGACTAGTTAGCAAGACTAGAAAGGCTCGAAGAAAACCAACATCAGTCCCAGGAGATTATGATCAAAAGGCAAGAGGAAATGCAAGCTCAAATAACAAGATTGATGGAGTTACTTATGGCAAGAGAGTTAATGCATCAGCCTGAAGGTATCACTGCTATTTCTGCTGGGACATCCAGGGGGATACAGCCTAAGACACAAACAACTAATATTAAAGAAACTCAAACTCCAAAGGTGCCAAATATGCAACCAAATATCCTTGGAGCTATACTGCCTCCAGTTATTATTATTAACCCTGATGCTCTCTCAAAAAGTAGATATGAAAGCTACCCCTGCATGGTAAAAGTCTACATCTACTGTTGCAAAAGAAAAAGAAAGACAAAAATAAAAAGGCAAAACTGAAGCAAAAATCGAGAAAGAAAAACTACAACTTTTGGAAATGAGACTCAAAGCCATAGAGAGAGATAAGCTCTATACTAGTGTGGATGTTAAAGATCTTAGTTTAGTTCTTGATTTGGTCTTGCCACCAAAATTTAAAATGCCTAAGTTTGAGAAATATAAGGGCACCACTTCCCCGCAAGCTCACATCAAGATGTTTATTCAAAAAATGGTAGGTTATTCACACGATGACAAGCTTCCCATTCACTATTTCTGAGAAAGTTTAACTGGGTCAGCGTTACATTGGTATAACATTTTGACTCATAATTAAATCCAATGCTAGTTGGATCTAGCCAATGCATTTTTGCAACAATATAAGCATATGGTCGAATGGGTTCCTGATAGATTTACCCTCAAAATATGGGAAAAAAAGTCTACAGAGTCTTTTAAAGAATACGCTTAAAGGTAGAGAGACATGGCTTCTCAAATCAACCTTTTTTAACTAAGAAAGAAATGACCATGTTATTTGTAAGCATTTTACGTCTCCCTACTATGATAATTTAGTAAGAAATGCAACCAAGAATTTCTTCAATCTTGTCATTTCTAGAGAAATGATTAAAGTTGCCATAAAGGCAGGAATGATCACAACATGAGAATCTTCCACTTCAAAGAAGATTGGACCTACCGAAAAGAAAGAAGAAACTTTATCTACTAATTATGTTAGCTAACCATTCCATCAAAAGTCCCATCTTTTTTACTAAAACCAAAGTCAACAATCATAGAACCCTAACCTTCTACCTCATTAATGCCTCAAACCACCACCCTGACTTATCTTCAAAACCAAACACAAACCAATCCAAATTAGCCAGCCCAAAGAAATAACCAACCTAGACCTCATCATGGGCCTCTCCCTTATTCTAACAAAAAAATTATTAATAAGCTATTGAAGGCTCGATTGATGGCTCCACCCTTTACAAAACCATATAAAGGTAATTTGCCTAGCTGGTTCAACCCAAATGCCTATTATGAATATCATGCAGTAGTATGTCATCCAATTTAAAACTATACCACTTTTAAAACAAGGTCCATAGCCTTCTTGAAAGAGCAATTTTTAAATTTGATGCAACCTTAAGACCCAATGTAGCAGCAAACCCTATGCCCAACCATCTCGAGACAGGGGTTAATGCCCTAATTGCCGAAAAAGAGCATTGTGTCAAAATGGATGTTCTAAAGGTTAAAACCCCAATGGAAAAAGTTTAGGGTATTTTGATTGGAAGGCAAAATCCTTAGTCAGAATCATGAATATGAAAATTACCAATTACACTATAGCCTAAACTTTTATAAATTTCATGTTGTTTTCTGGCATAGTTTATAGAACTATTTAGGATTTTGGCTCTAATTAAAAAAATGATGGACAATCGTGAGGTTGAATTTTATACAGAGATCGCTGCATACGAAAAAAATTAGTCAATATGACTAATGAAGGGTCATCAAAACTGCCATATGGGGTTGGTCATCCTTTGATCATTTATTGTAATAAACCAAAAACCATCCCTCTCAAGAATGAAACCGCCCTAAAGCTTATCATTCAAACTCTTACACCTTTTCCATATAAGGACAACAAATAAGTGCCTTAGAGATATGATGCTGGAGTAGTAATTCCAGAAGCCTTGACAAGTCAACTAGTGACGATTGATATTACTGGGGTTAGTCATGTAACTCAAAGTGGATGTATCTATAACCTAGAAAGTAGTGAAACAACTACTAGATCAAAAACAAAAGGACAAACATTTGAAAAGGTAATAGCTATTGAATACAGTCTTGTGGAGATTTAGGAACCTAAGAAAAAAATGCTATTGAATTTTTGAAATTCATAAAGCACGGTAAGTATAGCATCATGGATTAGTTAAAACAACAGCCAACAAAATTTTCCATGTTGGCATTATTGCTCAGTTCTAAGACTGATATAAATGCTTTATTAAAAGTGCTTAATGAGGTTTGTCCCACAAAACATTTTAGTCAACAAGTTGGATATCTAGTGAATAATATCATTGCTGAAAATTTTATTTGTTTTAGCGATGATGAGATCCCACCAAGTAGGACTACTTCCACCAAAGCTTTTCATATAACAACTAATTGCAATGGGAATATACTCTTAAAATGCTTATTAACAATGGTTTAGCATTGAATGTCATGCCATAGATTACTTTGTCTTAATTGCTAGTAAATTATAGTCAGCTTAGGCACAGTCAAACATTGGTGAAAGCTTTTGATGGCATTAAAAGAGAGATCAAAGGAATTATTTTAGTTCTTTTAATTATCAACCCTTATCCCTTTATAATGGAATTTCATGTATTAGTTATTACTCCTACGTACAACTATCTCTTGGGATGACCCTAGATACACTCTGTCAATGTTGTACCATCTTCTCTTTATCAAAAAGTCAAGTTTATAGTTGATGATAAGTTGGTTAGCATATCCAAAAAGGAAGATATAATTGCCATGACTTCAACTGATGCTCTCTATGTCAAAACAAATGTTGATGTAGAAGAATGCTCATTTAGAGCATTTGAGGTTGTCAATGCTGCTTTCATTGCCAAGGATCTCTACTTCTAAAGCCTCAGCACTTGTATAGATTTAAAGCTTACTGTGGGAAAAGGTGCCCGAGTAGGAAAAGGGCTTGGTAAATGCCTATAGGGGATAAATTAATCTATCTAAATGGTTAGCAAAAGAGATAGATATGGATTGGGCTATAACCCTAAAAGAAACCAAAAATAGATACGGATTAGGCTATAACCCTGAAGGGAACCAAAAAAGAAAGATTGAAAAAAGAGCTGAAGAAAAAAACTTGAATAAAGCTTCAATTCTTTATCCTTTTTTGAAGAAAACTTTTTGCTATTGCAGAGTCATCAATCCAATTGCTCAAAGAAAAGAAGCAAGTGATGATAGGATAGTGATCATTCCAAGTTCTAAGAATTTGCAAGTGAATGCACTTGAGTCATATAATAAAGAGCTAAGGAGTGACCATGAAATTTGTCTTTGGCTTTCTAGATATGTCTAGACAAATTGGACTATTGTCGAGAGAACTATAGTGTCTAGGCTTTATCCAAAGTAATTTCAAGAAATCATCTCGTTTGTTTTACCTAAAACATACGAGAATCTTTTTGTAAAGGACCTAAAATGTCATATTATCATCTTTAAAAATGAAATGCATAAACTTTTTGTATATACATTCAATTTCTTTCATATCTATATTTTTTTTTGCTTTCATACTCACATATGAATCATCCCATATTTTCTTGTTTGCCTTTTTTTTCTTTGTTTACTTTTACAAATCTCCTGAACAAAAAGAAGAGGATGACCTCTTTCAGGATTCAAAAGTTGATTTTAAATAGTTCATTTGTTCAAATGAGGATGATCTCGAAGAAGATTTCAATGATTGCACTTCATCACCTGATTTGTTAAAATTAATTAAGTAGGAGGATGGGCGAATAATGCTTCATGAAGAGCCCATAGAGTGTATAAACTTAAGGGATGAGGATGATAGAAAAAAGTTAGAATTGGAACTGTTATCACGTTTGCCATAAAATAGAATTGATAAATCTGCTTCATGAATTCCATGATGTTTTCACGTGGTCATATCATGACATGCCAGGCTTAAACTCAAAAATAGTGTTTCATAAGCTACATTTAAAACCAAAATGTAAGCCAGTTCAGTAGAAATTAAGGAGGATGAAGCCTAAAATGTTGTTGAAAATTAAAGAAAAGGTGAAAAAATAATTTGATGCCAGATTTCTTGAAGTGGCAAAGTATTCAAAATGGGTTGCTAACATTGTCCGAATCCCTAAGAAAAATGAGAAAGTTAGAATGTGTATGGACTACCGACATTTGAATCGAGCAAGCCCAAAAGATAATTTTTCTTTCCCTCATTTTGAGATTTTAGTTGATAATACTATAAAGAATTATTTATTTTTTTGTGGATGGATTTTCAGGTTATAACCATATTAAAATGGCACCCAAAGACATGAAAAAGACAACTTTTGTCATCGTTTGGGGCACTTTTTATTAGAAAGTGATGCCATTTGGGCTAAAAAATCCAAGGGCGACTTATCAAAGGGTGGTGGTCACTTTATTTCAAGATATAATGCATAAAGAAATTAAAGTATACATTGATGACATGATTACCAAGTCTCCCCGGGAAGAGCGACATTGCACAGATCTATGAAAATTGTTTAAAAGACTCAAGAAAATTAACTAAAGTTGAATTCAACAAAACATACTTTTAGGGTAAGATCAGGAAAACTGTTGGGTTTTATCATAAGTGAAAAGAGGATTAAGGTTGATCCTGATAAGATCAAAGCCATTCAGGAATTGCTACCCCCATGCATGCCAAAAAAAGTAAAAAGTTTCCTCAAAAGATTAAATTATATTGCCCGCTTCATCTCCAAACTCATGGAAAATGTGATCCAATCTTTCAGCTTCAAAAATGCAAGCCCTAAGAATGGGATGAAGAGTGGCAAATGGCATTCAAAAAAGTTAAACAATATTTGGCAAATCCTTCAATTCTCATACCACCAGTCTTAGGGTACCCCCTCATACTATACCTTTCTAGGTTTGAGCGGTAAATGGGATGTGTGCTGAGGCATCATGACTAGATTGGAAAGAAAGAAAAGGTCTCTTATTACTTCAGCAAGAATTTTTTGGAATATGAGGTAAATTATTCCCAAATAAAGAAAATATGTTGTGCCCTAATTTAGACAACAAAAAGGCTCAGGCAATATATGCTATATCATATTACTTGGTTAATTATGAAGGTAGATCCGATCAAGTATCTTTTTAAAGCTCCAGCATTGTCTGGAAGAATAGCAAGATGGCAAATTTTATTATTAGACTATGATATAGTTTATGTGAGCCAAAAAGTAGTTAAAAGATGTGCTATTATCAAATTCTTAGCGAGTCATGCCTTGGATGATTATCAGTCATTAGATTTTTATTTTCCTAATGAAAATTTGATGAATGTTCCTGTTGAAGAGGAAGGGGATCAAACTAAGAAACTAGAATGGAAAATGTTTTTTGATAGGGCCTCAAATGCTTGAGAACATGGGATTTGAGGAATTCTCATATCCACTCAAGAAGATTATTATCCTTGTACCACCAGGTTAGATTTTGATTACACAAATAACATGGAAAAATATGAAGCATGTGTCATGGGACTTTATGCAATCATTGAGAGAAATGTTTGAGTATTGAAAATTTACGAGGATTCAGCCTTAGTGATTTATCAGCTACATGGAGAGTAGGAAACTCACGATTTGAGGTTGGCCTAATATGAGAAGTGGATTCTTGAATTATTACATAAGTTAAGAAGGTGGATTTTATTCATCTGCCTTGAGATAAAAATTAAATGGTGGATCTTCTTACCACTCTTGGATCGATGTTTAAGGTAAATGAAAAGAAAAGAATAATCTCGATTCAGATGTGCTTGTATGAATGTCCTCCATATTGTCATAATGTTGAAGCTAAATCATATGGCCATCCATGGTATTATGATATCAAAAGGTATCTTAAGAATCAAGAATATCTAGATAATGCCTTTGAAAATGACAAGAAAACCTTGAGAAGGTTAGCAATGAGCTTTTTTTCTAAACAGTGAGATCCTTTAGAAGAAACACTACGATGAAAAATTATTAAGATACGTGGATGCTCTTAAAGCACAAAAAATCTTGGAAGAAGTGCATAAAGGACATTATGGAATTCACGCCAATGGGCGTAAACTGGCAAGACAAATTATGAGATTGGGCTACTTCTTGATGATTATGGAATGAGACTGTATTAAGTATGCTCGAAGATGCCATAAATGCTAAACTATGTAGATAAGATTTATGATCCACCTTTATCACTACATGTCATAACTGCTTTATGGCCCTTCTTTATATGGGGCATGGATGTTTTTAGGCCAATTACCCTTATAGCTTCAAATCATCATCATTTTATTTTAGTGGCTACAAACTATTTCACCAAATGGGTTAAAGCTACTTCTTATGCAAATGTAATGAGGTCAACAGTGATCACATTTTTTAGGAAAAATATTATTTATTGTTTTGGAATACCCAAGAAAATCATAACTGACAATGCTTTCAACTTGAATAGTAAATTGATGGTAAAGGTCTATACCCAATTCAAGTCTCTCACCATAATTCAATAACATATCATCCGATGATGAATGGAGCAGTGGAAGTAGCCAATAAAAATATTAAAAAAATTGTAGAAAAGATGGTGGAGACTTATAGAGATTGGCATGAAAACTCTCTTTTACACTTTTAGCTTATCAAACTTTAGTTCGGACCTCTACCATGGTAACATTTTCCTCGTTGGTATATGGGACAGAAGTTGTTTTACCAATTGAAGTTAAAATCCCTTCACTCTAGGTATTGATAGAGATTAAATTGGAGAAAGCTAAATGGGTGCAAGAACACTATAAACAGTTAAACTTTATTGAAGAAAAGAGGTTACGAGCAATCCAGCATAGGCGACTGTATCAAAAGAGAATAATGAAAGCCTATGATAAGAAACTCTGCTCGAGGTAATTTCACAAAGAGGAGTTAGTATTAAAGATCCTTTTAAGCAAAAAAGATTCATGCAACAAATAAGCTCTAAATTGGGAAGGTCTCTATATGGTTCAAAAGACATTTTCCAATGGGGCATTAATTTTGGCAGAAATGGATGGACAGACTCTCTCGAATCTCGTTAATGTTGATAATGTAAAGAAGTATTATGCTTAAAAGGCAATTCAAAAAAAAAAAAGAAAGAATAAAAGAAAAGAAAAAATAAAAGTGTTAAAAGGGGGAGGCCTAAAGTTGAAACCCTAAAAAAGGTAGCTTAGGGGTAAAAGGATATGTGAAATGAAATTCATTAAAAGCTCAAGACTAAAAAAATGAGGCAATGTGCAATTAAAAGCATCTTCAACGAGATTGATCCAGGCAAGAGTAATGTTCTGT
>JBBYHK010475112.1:0-19130 GCA_038382065.1 Adansonia grandidieri | reverse complement strand
TTTGTGGCTAAAAATGCTTGGCTGAACCTTTTTGCATATTGTTACCATGACTTTTGTGTTGATTCTTTGCTGGTTTGTTGATTTGTAATGATTTTTGTGGTATTTTACCATATAGGGGTCAAAATGTAATTTTACTATGTTTTGGGGTTACTTTGTAAATTGTTAAAAAAAACTTGGGCAAGATATTTGGCTGAATCTTTGTGGATATATTGACTACATTTTCATGCATAATTTTATATGATTTTTTAATGATTTTTAGGTTATTTTATTATGTAGGGACTAAAATAAAAATTTAGGAAAGTGTAGGTACTAAGTAGCAAATTTTCATATTTAGGGTGCAAAATGTACATTTCATCAGTTTCAACGATTTCTATTATTTCTATGGCCTTCCGTAAGATATTGAAATGTAATTTTCAAAAATTTAAGGGCTTGGTTGCAAATTTTGCATTTCAAGTCAAACTTAAACTTTTAGCATTTCCATTTAGACTAAATTCATCTATTTTTCATCATCTTAGTGTCCATTAGGGTACCGGGATACTTTCATGCCGATGGTATACCCTAAGAGCATTTTGGTAATTTTTTAAAATTAAGTCCTAGATAGTAACTAAGATGCTTTTATGATAAAGGTGCACATTTAGGATAGGTTCATCCAATTTTTATCATTTTAAAGTCCATTAAGGGTAGCGAGATACTTTCATGTCGAAGGTATACCCCAGGGGCATTTTCGTAATTTTCTCACCATGATGCTTTTATGCCAAAGGTGAAAGTTTAAGGTTCTTTTAGCCTTTTAAGGTTATTTTTAAGTCCATTAGATGTACTGAAATACTTTCATGTTGAAGGTATACCCTAGGGGCATTTTCATAATTTTTCTCACCGAGATGCTTTTATGCTAAAGGTGAAAGTTTAAGGTTCTTTTAGCCTTCTAAGGTTATTTTTGAGTCCATTAGGGGTACCGGATACTTTCATATCAAAGGTGTACCTCAAGGGTAATTTTATAATTTTTCTTACCGGGTGCCTTAGTGTCGATGGTAAACTTTAGAATATTTTAATTTTCCTTAGAACCAAACCCTAAGTAGTTATCGGGTGCCTTAGTGTCAACAGTAAGCCTTAAAGGTATTGTAATTGTTCTAAAAACCTAGTCTTAAGTAAACACCGGGTGGTTCTATGCTGAAGGTATACTTTAAGGATAGGTTTATTTTTCTTTTATCTTTTAGTCCTTGGATTTGAATTAGTATTTTAGTGTCCAGATTGAGTCAAACGTCCTTTATTTTTGTTTCAAATAAAATACTTATGTTTTTAAAAAATAAAGGCAACATCTCAGAGTTAGAGTGGTGTGTGAAATTCCTCCCACCCATATGTGATAAGGGTTTTACAGATCATTCTAATGACGAGGTACTATTTTCAAAATGGAAATCGGAAACTTTATACAAATAAAAAACCTTTCACATTCTACGGTGTACTCTAGTAGAATGTGAAAAACATTTTTAAAACCTTTTATGTCCCTTTGGTTCTCCGTTGGGGTATAAAAGAGAATAATGAAAACTTTTGTGTCCCATTGGTTTTCTGGTAAGGGTGCGTAAGATGTTTCGATTTTTTTTAAATGCAAAACCCCAATTTGCTCCTATGGAATAATAAAATCTTAGTTGAATAATACAGGAATTGTAATTAAATGCCACATATTGAAGCCGAATAAAAATTAAAATTCAAGTTAACACGTAATTAATAAGGTATCAATTTTTGGGCATCATGAGAGGATCGATCCTTACTTGTGACTGTAACTGACTCCCGAACCCTTTTATATGATCTTTGGTATGATCGTGGGCCTCAGAGTTTGTATTCCAGGGTTTCGTAACCCTCGAAATACAAACTCTAGTAGGTGACCAATCTCACCTAACCTAAATAGATTGGTGGCAACTTTAAATAAATAGTCATTTTGGTAATGACTATTTAAGGTTAAGTCGAGTGAGCAATTCATCTCGACCACCCAGTCCCCAACTATAAGAAGATGTCAATAATGATATGGCCGATAAAAATAAGAGAACATAAAATAGTAATAAATTTAATAAATATAGGAGCAAAGGCCATTTAAGTTGGGCTTTGTTAGGACTCATATCCAAGCAATGTTGCAACACTTGTTTGAATAATTTATGTTTTTCATTACTTTGAAATTTATTTACACCTTATTTGAATAATTTGTGATTTTATTTGAATTTAATATCTCTTAAGGATACTAACTCGTTTTCTTTCTTTTTTTCTTTTTTGGTGCATTTTCTTTCCTCATATACATATAGGAATGCTTGCTTTAACAAGAATCCCAACTCAGATTGATTTTTATTTTACTTCATGGCAGAGCCAATACATGCAATGACAATTTCCAAGGAACTTAAAGAGGTTCATTTTAAGTCCAATTTTGACCAGAAAGGGGATAGGGACTATGTACCAAGAGGTTTTATGTCAGAGTTGCCAAAGATTACACATATAAACCTTTGCTAGAATAATTTGAGAGAGTTAGCCAAAATATAGGACCAGTAGGGAAGTGGAAAGCAAACACACTTTATAGAAAAGTATGGATAGATAGCTCTCTTGCTCAAGATACACATGGATGAACAGCTAGTCAAGGCTATGATTGAGTTTCGAGATTCGTCATTCCGATGTTTTTCATTCAATCAGCATGACATGACTCCAACTATGTAAGGGATTTCAGTTCTTCTTGAGGTTGGGCCATTGGAAACAATACCTATCTACTGCAAATAGCATAATCCGAGCAGCTTTCGTAAAAAATTAAGTCAAGTTTTAGATCATGATTTCAAAGCCAACCACCACTATTTAGAGCAAAAAGGGAACATCAATGTCATTTCATGGCAATATCTATAGAAATATATCCAAGAGTGATCCGAGATTGAGAAAACTTTGGATGCATTTGCTCTTGCTATATATGGGATAGTTTTCTTCCAGAGAGTGTTAGGACATGTTGAGGCAGCAGTAATAGATTTATTTGATCGATTGAAAAGACCTACACACATAACTCCAGTAATCCTAGTTGAGATGATTCGAGCACTCAATGCATGCCGCAAAAAAGGTCAAAAGAGATTCTGTAAAAGTGCTCTGCTATTGTATATTTGGGTCAGAAGTTATTTTTGGGGTGAAAAGGTAGATAAAGTTAAACCTTACTTTCCACATTTTGTCCCTTTTTAGGAATTCATAAAAAAAGAATGGCCCAAGTGCAGAACTAAGAAACAATGGATTGAAACACTCAAGAACTTGGCTGCTCTAATATAACCTAGAGGGCACCATGGTTTTCACTAAAATGCTTTGTATATCAGTGTGGTGATCTACTGTATGTCCCTTTACTCGACATATAGGGCACCATGGGTTATGCGCCATTATTGGTCTAAAGACAATATGGATCACAACAATTCATCTCCATCACTTCAAATCTAGCTAGTGTTGATTTAGAATATCAGGGTAAGGATTATAAAAATTTGCTTCCAATAGTAGTTTTACATTGGAGAAAAATATATGAGTCAGGATTACGTGTACACATGGATAAGACCACTCCAGGGTATGATGCTTGGAGGAGAGTTAGGGTTGCAACATAATCATTCTTGGCCCAAATGGGACCATTCCTTGAGTACCTATTCAGTCAAAATCTGTTATGCCATATGAGATCAATTTGATTAAGGAGCAAGCGGCTAGGAAATGAAAACGAATAAGTGACAAAAATCATCAACTCTAAGAAAAGTGGCCTATTTACGAATGAAGATAGAAGAAAAAACAAGATAAGTTGAAAAAATGGAAGAAAAGTATAATCTAATGAAAAATGATTGAGTTGAACAAAACACGAAAATAAAATTTATTGGGATATCTAAGAGTTCCATCAGCACTGCTAAGTGGATGAAGGAAGAAATATGCAAGCTTAATGAAGAGTTAAAAGTATGAAAGACTAAAGCTTTGAAAGGAGAGGCTAGGTTAACTATTTTTTAAAGAGAAAAAAGAGAGCATGCTAATACACTTTTCCAATTAAAAAGGTCTATTAAAAAATAAATGACTTTGAGCTACCTTGGATTGAGAGCATGAAAGGGTATCTCAATTGCTTGAAGAAAGACAAGGTCTCACTATAACTATTTCAGAGATGGGACTGAAATTGCAACGTAGGGGAGATGATATCTGCACCTTCGTGCAAGCCTACCATGATCTAGATGCATATTAGGCTAATAGACTATGGTGGGCCAAAGATGATGGTAGATGATGGTAGATGATGGGTAGCTAATTCTTTTAGCTGACAAATGTACATAGATCATATTATAGAACAAATCCACTCAATTGTCATCCAAGCAAGGAAAATGGTGGAGTAGATTAGAGATTTATAGATGCAAATTAATTTCATAGGATAATACGGGCATGTTGTACTTTAGTTTTAGAACAAGGCTCAGAGACAATATGATCAAGTTAGGATTTCCTTAGATGTAATCCTGACATGATCAACAATGTGAACATGTAATTTGTCATAAAGTTAATGGAAAATTTCTTAGTTCAGAATCTTTAGTTAAAGCAAGCATCCTTGCAAGTGCATTTATATACTCATACCATACATACATATGCCCATATATACATGCATACAGACATACATGATTATTAATTTCATTAATTCATAATTAAAAATTAATTAACTCAAAGAAATGTGGAATTCTTAAGGTTAACATTGCAAACTCATAAAGATCAACTTAACAACTACTAACTTATTAATACCATACTAGATTTAAAGCAAGAAGAATAGTTGAGGATCACTTGGCAAGATTGGAAAGATTAGAAGAAAGTCATTAGCAGTCTTAAGAAGCCATGCTAAAAAGGTAGAAAGAGCTACCATTGGTTCATCAGCAACCAAAGATCACTACTGATACTCTTATTGGGGGATCCGAGGGGTACCAGTTGAAGAACAAACAACTAATGCTAAAAATGCACAGCCAGCTAATATCCAAAATCTGCAACAAAATATTCTAACTACTAATCCACCAGTCATCGTCATTAACCTTGATGCCCTTTTGCAAGAGGTAGGTGCAAGAATTACGGTCATCTAAGAAGAATTAGTAGGCCCTAGTATTGATGAAAAGGAAAAGCATAAATAGTAGGGTAAAGAGTAGGCTAAAGCAATGATAAAGAAAGGAAATTACAATTCCTTGAGAAGAGGCTAAAAGCCATCGAAGGACCTTAGTCTGGTGCCAGATTTAGTCCTCCCATCAAAATTTAAAATGCCAAAGTTTCAAAAGTACAAAGGCACCACTTTCCCTCAAGCACAGATTAAAATGTTTATAAAAAAGATGGCTAGTTATGCCCAGAATAATAAGCTTTTGTTCGCTATTTTCTAGAGAGCTTGTTTGGATCTGCACTAAGGTGGCATAATGATCTGAATCACACTTAAATCTAATGTTGGACTGACTTAACTAATGCTTTTTTTCAACAATATAAACATATGGCTGAATTAATGCCTTATCAACTAACTTTCCACAATACAGAGAAAACGTCTATGCAATCTTTTAAAGATATACGCAAACATGGAGAGACATGGCTTCTCATGTTTAGCCTCCCTTGACTGAGAAAAAAACCACGATGCTAATCGTGAACACCTTGTGTCCCCCGATTATGACAAATTGGTGTGCAATGCAACAAAGAATTTTGCTGATCTTGTTATTTCTAGAGAGATGATTGAGACAGCTATGAAGGTCCATAAAATCACACTAGGAAGTCTTCTACTAAAAAGAAGCCAAGGACAGAAAAGAAAAGAGAAAAAGCTCCTTCTGTTAACTACACTAATCTACCATACCATCAAAGATCTCATCTATATTACCAAAACCAAAGACAGCAAACTCAAAATACCGGCTTTCTTAACATATCTAGAGCTCCTACTTCAGCATTACCCTAGACCACCATTTTGAACCTCTTTCTCAAAACCAACCAAGACCCAATGTTAACCTAGTAGCCTAAAAAGCCAACCAACCTAGATCTCACTATGAACCCTTTCCTTACTCATATAAGGAAATGTTTGAAAAGCTTTTTAAGGCATGGTTAGTGGCTCCAATCTTTTCCAAACCATATAAAGAAAACTACCCTAGTCAGTATGACTTAAATCTGCACTGTGAATATCATGTAATAGCAAGTTACTCAATCAAGAATTGTACGGGCTTCAAGCAAAAAGTTCATAGTCCTCTTAAGAGGGGTATCTTTTGAATTGATAATGGCCTAACACCTAATGTGGTAGTAAATCTCTTACCTGATCGTACTGAACTCAAGATTAATGCTCTGATTACTAAGGAAAAAAGATGAAGAAAGTTAAAAGTCCAAGAAGTTCTGACTTCTATGGAAAGAGTATAGGCAATCCTAATTGAAGGTAGGATCTTTGGTTAAGATCATGGAAGTATCAAAGGTCAATCTGATTTTGGTGCTAACTTCTGCAAATTTCATAAAACAATTAAGACACACTTTGCAAAATTGCTTAGACATTTTAACCATAATCCAAAGAATGTTAGATAATGGTGAAATTGGGTTCTTTGAAGAAGCTAGATTAGAGGAAGAAAAATCCATTAACATGGCTGGCGAACAATCATCGTAGATACCCTATGGCGTCAGTCACCCTCTTATCATTCATTGCAACCAACCAAAAATCACACCACCTAAAACTGAAGTTTCTCCTAGACTTATTATCAGAGCACAAACTTTGTTCGTATATCAGAATAACAAACAAATATCATGTAAGTATAATGGTGGGATGATAACTTAAAGGTTGTTACAAGCCAACTGGCTGCTGTCGACATAACTAGGGTAAGCCATGTGATGAGAAGTGGTCACACCTATGGTCTAGAAATCAGTGAAACCAATGCAAAAACCAAGTTAAAAGGATAGGTATCTAGAAAAATAATAGTTATAAAGATAGCCTAGTAGAAGTATAAGAATCGATCAAGGAAAAAGAGGCTGCTGAATTCTTTAAGTTTATTAAACACAGTGAGTACAATGTAATGGAGCAATTAAAGCAGCAGTTGGCAAACATTTCTATGTTGACCTTACTGCTTAGTTAAGAAGCGCATCAAAATCCTTTGTTCAAAGTGCTCAAGCAGGCTTATCCACCTCAAGACGTTTCCATAAATAAGCTGGATCGCCTAATAAATAACATTATTGCTGAAAATTTTATTTCATTTAGTGATAATGAAATCCCACTAGAGGCAGCACTTCAATGAAAGCTCTCGACATCATAACTCACTGTAAAGGGACTATATTACCCAAAGTCCTTATTGACAATGGATCAACTTTAAATGTAATGTTGTTGGTCACTTTGTCTCACTTGCCAATTAATGTCAGTCAAATCAAGCATAGCCATATAGTCATTAAAGCATTTGACAAGACCATGAGAGAAATTAAGGGAACTATTTCAATCACTTTAGATATTGGCCTATGCCCATTTAAGGTCGAATTTCATATGATGGACAATGTCCCAGCATAAATTTGTTTGCTAGGACAACCATGGATTCATTTTGCTAGGGCTATCCCATCATTTCTCCACTAAAAAGTTAAATTGATAGTTAATGAGAAATTGATTAACCTATCCAGAGAAAAAAAATAATGTGGCCATGACTTTTACCAAGCCTTTTATGTTGAAGCAAATGTTAGAATTAAAGAATGCTCCTTTAGATCCTTTGAAATTATCAATGCCACATTTTTGCAAATGGGTCTATAATTCTAAAACCTAGACTTTCAAAGAGCACCTGTATAGGTCTCAAGCTTATAGCCAAGAAAGGAGCCCGAGTTGGAAGTAGACTTGGGAAGTGTCAATTAATCCATCAATAACATTGGTAAGAAAGAGAAGCACAGATTTGGCTTTAAGCCAAAGTGGAGTCAAAAAAAAAATTTGAAAACAAATCTCAAGGAAAAAAGCTAACCCAAGCTTTTCATCAATGTCAAGCCAGAAATCGACCATTTACCCTTTACTAGATGAAATTTTCTCTTATAAAAGAGTTGTAAATCCAGGAGCTGAAGAAAAAAAAGCCAATGGAGTTATTATTATGGTTAATGAAGCTTTTGAGTAGTGTAAAGTGGCTATCATTGAAGAAGACAGCAAAGAGCCAAATGATGATCAAGGGATACATCCTTGTCCTTTTAGATACCTCTTAAAAAATTGGACTTGTACTAAGAAAATGGTCATGCTTATGTCAGTTTCAAAGTAATCTTGGGAACCTATTTTGTCATCTAAGAATCTTTCTGTAAAAACTTAAAATGTTAAATTATCACTTACAGAAATGAAATGCGTATGACCTTTTTATCTATGTCTAATTTTTTTCTTCCAATATTTCTTTTCCTTTTTCACATATATTCACACAAATCATGCCATACATTTATTCGTATTCCTTTTCTCTTGTTACCTTTATAGATTTCCCACTCAAAAAGAAGTAGATGGTTCTAAGCATGATTAAGGTTGATTTTGAATAGGTTGTTTACTTGAATGAGGTTCATTTTGAAGAAGATATTGATGATCTACTTTGCCACTTGATTCACTAAAAATAATAGATAAGAGGATAAATGAATAGTGCCCTATAAAGAATCCATGGAAGTGATAAATTTAGGGGATGATGAGGATGATAGAAGATAAGTCAGGATAAGGACTGCCTAATACCTATCACTAGGGAAGAATTAATAAGTTCTAGAATTTTAAGATGTTTTTGCATGGTCCTACTAAGACATGCCAGTGTTGGATATGGAAATCGTAGTCCATAGATAACCTCTAAAACAAGATCAAACTGATTCAGTAGAAGTTAAGAATAATGAAACCAGAAATGCTTTTGAAAATAAAAAAGAGATAAAGAAACAATTCGAGGCTAGATTTCTCAAAGTGGCAAAACACCAAAAATGGGTCACAAATATTGTCCCAACTCTAATAAAAATGGTAAAATCAGATATGTGTAGACTATTGGGACTTAAATCGAGCAAGCCTAAAAGATAATTTCCCCCATCCTCATATAGATACGTTGGTTGATAATATTACAAAGAATTTTTTGTTTCTTTCGTGGATGGATTTTTGGGGTATAAACAGATAAAAATGGCACAAGAAGACATGGAAAAGACTATATTTATCACAATATGGGGGGTTTTTTATTATAAGGTGTGCCGTTTAGACTAAAGAATGCTAGGGCAACTTATCATAGGGCAATGGTTATTTTATTCCATGATATGATCCATAAAAAGATAGAAGTATATATGGCTGATATGATTGCCAAGTCGCCTTAGGAGGAAAGATACATTGCAAATTTATGAAAGCTATTCAAAAGACTGGGAAAGTACCAGTTAAAGTTAAATCTGACAAAATACACTTTTGGCACAAGATTGGAGAAATAATTAGGCTTCATTGTGAGTAAAAAAAGGATTGAAGTTGACCCGAATAAGATTAAAGCCATATAAGAATTACCAAACCCACGTATACAAAAAGAAGTATGAAGTTTCTTGGGTAAGTTAAATTATATTGCCAAATTCATATCCTAACTCATAGATAAGTGCGATCCTATATTCCAGCTTTTGCAAAAAACAAAATCTTGGTGAATGGAATGAAGAATGCCATTAAGCATTTGAAAAAGTTAAGCATTATCTCTGTAATCTGCCAGTGTTGGTACCACCTGTATCAGGATGCCCTGCGTTTTGTACTTGTTAGTAATTGAAAGGTCTATGGGTTGTGTATTAAGATAGCAAGATGAGATAGGAAAGAAGGAGCAGGCGATTTATTACCTCAGCAAGAAATTCCTTGATTATAAGGTAAATTATTATCAAATAAAAAAGATATGTTCTACCCTAGTTTGGGTTGTAAAAAAGCTTGACAATACATATTGTATCACACCACCTAGTTGATCAATAAAATGGACCCGATCAAGTATCTATTCAAAGCATCAACAGAGTCAGGAACGATAGCTAGATGGCAAGTTTTGCTGTCAAAATATGATATGGTTTATGTAAGTTAGAAGGCAATCAAAGGGAGTATTATTGTTAAATTCCTAGCAAGTTGGGCACTTGATGATTACCATTTGTTGAATTTTGACTTTTGTGATGAGGATTTAATGAATATTTTGGTAGAAGAGTAAGAAGAGTCATCAAAGGAATTAAAATGGAAAATGTATTTCGATGGAGCATCAAATGCTTTAGGCCATGGAATCAGGGTGATCTTGATATCTACAGAAGGGGACTATTACCCTTTAATTACTTGATTAGACTTTGATTGTGTAAACGATTTAGCAAAATAGAAAGCATGTGTCATACGACTTTTGGTAGCCATAGAAAGAAGAGCTTAATTATTAAAAGTATATGGGGACTCAATTTTAGTGATTTATCAACTACGCAGAGAGTGCGAAACTTAGGATTTAAGGATGCAACAATATAGTTTCTTGTGTACTCAAGATCAACTACGCAGAGCTGATTCTAGAATAGTTTAAAAAATTCAAGAGGGTGATATTCATTCACCTGACCCAAGACAATAATAAATGGCAGATACTCTAACCACCTTAGCTTTTATGTTTAAAATAAATAAGGGTCAAAAGGTAATGCCCATTCAAGTAAGCATATACGAGTATCTTATGTACTATTATAATGTCAAAATGGAAGCAGATGGTCTCCCATGGTATCATGACCAAATGATATCTCAAGGATCGAGTATATCCAGACAATGCCTTTGAGATTGATATAAGAAGTTTAAAGAGGTTGGCAATGAATTTTGTCTTAGATGGAGAGATTCTTTACAAGAAGGGCTATGACCAAATGTTGCTAAGATGTGTTGACGCTCTCAAAGCACAAAAGATATTCGAGGAAGTACATAAGGGGATTTGCGATATCTATGCGAATGGACATAAAATGGTGAGGTAAATCATGAGATTAGGTTATTTTTGGATGACCATAGAGGGTGATTATATTAAATATGCCTAGAAGTGTCATAAATGCCAAGTCTATGCTGACAATATCCATATACCACCTTTGCCATTGCATGTTATACTGCACCATGGCCTTTCTCCATATAAGGCATGGATGTTATTGGACTAATTACCCCTATACCTTTGAGTCATCATAGCTTTATCTTGGTGGCTATTGATTACTTCACCAAATCGATTAAAGCAGCCTCTTATACAAATGTGACAAGGTTGATGGTGATAAACTTTTTATGACTAAAATCATTTATTGATTGGGATCCCTGAAGAACTATAATGGATAATGCCTTCAACTTGAATAATAAATTAATGATAGAGGTCTGTACTTAGCTCAAAATTTCTCATCACAATTTGGTGAACTTACCATCCAAAAATGAATGAAGCCATAGAGGCAACTAATAAGAATATTAAAAGAATTATAGGAAAAGATAGTAAAGACATACAAAGATTGGCATGAAAAGCTTTCCTTTGCCTTTTTAGCTTATAGAACTTCAATCCGAACTTTAACTAGGACAACACCTTATTCATTAATCTACATTATCGATGCTATCTTAACAATTAAAATAGAGATCCCTTCATTCCAAGTTCTAATGGAAACTAAGTTGGAAAAAGTCAAATGGGTCCAAGATCATTATAAGCAGCTGAACTTCATTGAAAGAAAAAGGCTAAAAGCTATTCAACATGGGCAGACATACAAGAAAAGAATGATGAGAGCGTATGATAAGAAAATTCATCTCAGGAAATTCCATGAGGGAGAATTGGTACTAAAGAAAATTCTACCTCAACAAAAAGATCTTGGGGCAAATAGGCTCCCAATTGAGAAGGGCCTTATGTTGTCCATAAGATATTTTCAAGAGAAGCATTTATACTGGCAGAGATGGATGAAGGAATTCTAACCAACCCCATTAATTTGAATAATGTAAAAAAAAATATTATGCCTAAAAAAGAAGGAAAAAACAAAAAAAAAATTTGATGAAAGCTTGAAAAAACGTCCATTTAAAAAAAAACAAAAAAAATGGATGAAAACCTAAAAAGGCATCCATTTAAAAAAAATCAAATGAAAACCTGAAGAACATCAAAGGTGGTATAATGGAAAGACTTTAAGTTAAAGTCCCGTAGCGATGGCTCAAACATTTGAAAGGAATGGACAAAACACAATTTGCCGAAAGACTAAGTCTAAAAAAGGCATAGTATGATCAGAGGCATCTTTAAAAGATGGATCTTCATGAAAGTAAACTTTTTGTTTAGTAGAAATCTTTAAAAAACTAAATGGGAGATTCCATTTATACAAGTAATATCAAAATCTTTTTCATACTTCACCATCATTTTTGAAATAACAGATGTTGTATCTTCTTTCTTTATTGCAATATAAATACACCTTTGTTAAATAGTCTTTTTGACTATGCTAACATTTCTGCTAAAGGATAATTAACATTTTATGCAAATGAAAATCAACGAAAAGATGACAAATTGATTTCTCTGCAGTACTTTATACGAGATAAAAACATTACAGGGACCTTAGTCAATAATCCAAAGTCTTTCAAACATTCTAGAAAGAATTAGGGTGGACAAACTATGTATTCCCCATCATGCTCTTCTTTCTCGACTTGTATCAATTTGTCTTAGCAATAATGAAAATTTTAGAAACCACATATTCCCTATCATGCTTTCCTTCTTTAGCTTATGTCAGTTTGTTCTAGGTGTTTATAGCAAATTTTAAAGGCCATATATTCCCAATCATATTCCACTTTTTCAATTTCTAGATGATATTGGTGCGTCACGTAGTTTGACTTCTAAGGAACAAGTGTAATTTATCCACACTGACCTTTAAATATACCTTCAAATTCAAGTTCAAGAGCTGGCTTCCTCTATCAAAAAGAAAAAAGATCCCTAATGCTTTTTGAAGATGCTTTCAATCTTCAAGCAAAAATATGGGTTCATTCCAACAAATAAAGAAAAAAATCAGTCACCTTTTCTAAAAAAATAAATTCAACTCCAAGATAGGTTGGATTAGACATTGATAAAGAAAATTAAATCATGAAAATTCACTATATGAATTCCTTATGCATTTGCATTCACATTTGATATTTTGCAAATCTTAAGTTGAATGTGATATGGGGGAAAACCTTTCGGTATGTCAATTGTCTCGAAACTAAAAGGTAAACCTTGCATTCATTCAAGCAATTTATATACGAAGCAATTTTTACCTCATTTGACTGTATCAATTCTACCCTGGTCAACCTTTTAAACCTAAGTTACATCTAGGTTATCCTCGCTTGACTATATCAATTATGCCCTGATCATCCTTTTAGACCTAGGTTACATCTTGGTCATCCTTGTTTGACTGTATCAGCTTTGCCCTGGTCAACCCTTTAAACCCAGGTTACATTTAGTTATCCTTGCTTGATTATATCGATTTTACCTTGGTCAACCCTCTAGACCTAGGTTACATCCTAGTCATCCTTCGTTTGACTTATTGACTTCACCCAAGTTAACCCTTTAAACCCTGATTGCATCTAGGTTATCCTTGCTTGATTATGTTGGTTTTGCCCTGGTTAACCCTTTAGTCGTAGGTTACATCCAGGTTATCCTTGCTTGACTATATCAATTTTTCCTTGGTTATTCCTCTAGACCTAGGTTTGATTTGCAAGTTTCATCCCGATCGGCCCCTTTTATTTGTTGAGTTATTAGTTTTATCCTAGTTAACCCTAACCTATGTTGACTTGTCGATTTTGTTCCTGCCAACCTCCTTCATTTGTTAACTTTTAGGTTTTATCCCAGTCAACTTCCTTCATTTGTTGACTTGTAGGTTTCATCTCGGTCAACTTTTCATTTTGTTGACTTGCATGGGTTTGTCCCAATCAACCCTTTTGACTTAGGTTTCACCTTAGTCATCATTTAATTTAATTATTCATCTTTGGTTAATTAATTGTTATGTTTAATTTTAGTTTAGATTATTTTTCAAAGCTTAACGACTGGAACAAAATTATGTCTATTTAGTCTTTGCCCTGTTATTATTAACAATGGTCAAAGAGGGGCAACTTTAGGCACTTAATTTTGTCCTGGTCTTTTCCACAAAAATCCTGAATATCTGAGATTGAGAACTTAACGACCACCCTCATCGGGAACGAACTTTTTCATATAAACAAGACATTTTCAAGGCCTTTTTAGTCATATTTAAATGGCCATAAGTTCATGTGACAAAAAAAGTCATATTTTTTATCTCTAATTTTGGATATACAAGGTGAATATTTAATAGAAAAATTATTTTTAATAGTTTTTGGTAAAATTTTTGTAAATTTATCTTTGCGGATAATATCATAGTCAAATTTTCTAATTTTAGGAATTTTTTGAGAATTTTTTGTAAAATTCTAGAAATTAACTGTCGAATATTTTTATCGATACCTATGTGGTACTTATGCTAATACTTATTCCAAAAAAATCATAAATATTCAAGGAAAAATTCATATTAGCATTTTATACCACAATGTGTCAAGTTGCCCATTTTAGTAATTAATTTTGAATTGTTCACAATACTACGAGTATCATACTCATAAAATTTTTCTGGTAAAATTATTTCAAATTTTGGATTTTCATTTTACCATTTTGTAAATTAGTATTTTGGATAATATGTTCCATTTAATTAGTTTTTACACAAATTTTAATGAATTCTTTGAAACTTTCTCAATTTTAGAATATGAACTTTTCTTCATCAGTAAAATTTTTGGTAGAATTTTCTTAGGTTTTTAATTTTAAAATTCTTTAAATATTCACATTTGATCATCATGAAATCGATTTTTCAAAAATCATTTATTTTTTATAAGTTTTAAAATTTTTTTCGTTTCTAAAATATGGAGTTTTCTTCTACGCTGTGAAATTTTTCAGGAAGATTTTTCTAGGTTTATAACTTTTAAAATTCTTCAAATATTATTATTTAATTCATATTAAATCAATTTTGAAAAATTCATTTCTATTTTATGAGTTTTGCATTTTTTTCATAATTTTTCCTGTTTTTAAGATACAGAGTTTTCTACTTCATAAAATTTTTAAGGTGTATTTTTCGAGTTTATAATTTTTAAAATTTATCATATATTTTTATTAAATTCATATTAAATCAGTTTTTTAAAATTTAATTAATTGGATGAGTTTTGAATTTTTTATACATATTAATATTTATCAAAAAGGATTTTTCTCACATAGTTTTACGAGTTTTGGAGTTCCAATCAAGGTTTTTTTCATTATTTTATTTCCAAATTTTGTTTGTGATTATTAATTATTAATTTTCAGTTTTATTATCATCATTTTAATTTTCTTTTAATTATCGATTATTTTCTACTAGTTTCATGAAAATTAGTCTTGTTAGTTTCCAACTTTTCCCTTAACCAATTTAGTTATTTACAAATTGTCTGTTACTTAATATTATCAAAATAATCATTTCAAAATATTTGTATGATCACTAATTTCATGTCAATTTAATGCACTCCATCTTTTAATGTAATTTAATGAATAAAATAAAAAATTAATTAATTAATTAATTAAAAAAGAAATTTGTAATGGCCAAATCGACCAAGAAGGATTTGATTCCTTCTTGGTCAATTCTCCCTCTTATAAACAGGGAGAGAATCGTTCAAAGGGGGAGTTTTTGGTTTTCTTGCTTGAAAAAAAAATCACTGAAAAAAAGTTTACTTTAGTTTTCAATTTATTCAAGGTATAATGTTTAATCTTCTAGTTTTTCTTCATCTTCATTCATTTCTTTTCTTATTTATGATTTGAATCTATGTTAAGGCTCATGGATTTTCATCCATGTTGAAAGGCTAAACATAGTGATAATTTATATGCAAAATTTGTTTTTTTTTTAATTCTTTTTTCTAGTTATATCTTGTTTTTTTTATAAAATATTGTTGTTGTCGCTATGATTTGTCTTTGTTGAATGTATATTGATGTTTATATTATTTCTTATGATGTTTTGATGTTTATATATGGATTAGTATATTTTTATATTTATTTTTATGATATTATCATTATTTAAGTTTAGTGGTGATTATTTATGTTCCTTGTCATTTATTTTTATCTTAAAACCAAATCTAGTAGGTTGATTTGATGATGATTTTGTGCTAATTTTTGGGTGATAATTTTATGTTTTCTTATGGTTTTAGGATATTCCATAATACTAGAAAATATAGGTACTAAATCATAAAATATGTAGAAATTTTTTATGTTATTTTTGGTTTGGTTGAGAGTTTCATGGACTGTATGAAACTGATTTTGTGTGTTTCAAAACATGATTTTGGTCTTTTTAACACTTTAGAGATCATTTTGCAATTTTAGAAAGTTTAGTGACTAAATGGCAAAATATGAAAAATTATGTTTTATGGCTAAAAAGGCTTCGTCGAACCTTCTTGCATAGTGTTGCCATGATTTTTATGTTGATTCTTTGCTAGTTGGATGATTTTTTATGATTTATTGAGATGATTTTCTATATGGGGGTCAAAATGCAAATTTAGTAAGTTCAGGGAGTAGTTTACAAATAACCAAAAATTTTTGTCTCAGGGCCAAGGTGTTGGCCGAACCTTGGTGGATGTATATGTTGTGTTTTTCATATGTATTTTTTGTGTTTTTGTGATATTTTATTATTATTTTTATCTAGAAGCCTAAGTGCAAAATAGAAAAGTTTAGGGACTAAATAGCATATTTAGCATTTTAGGGGATGGTCATTTTTGCTCTTTTAACTACTTTTATTATTCCTATGGCCTTCTGTAAGGGTGTACAAATTTTTATAACTTTTCATACCCTCTTGGTTTTTCATAAGGTACAAAATGAAATTTTTAAAAATTTAAGGGTTAAGTGTAATTTATGCATTTTAGGTCAATTTTAGAATTTTAATTTCCCTATTTAGGGTAAATTTATCATTTTATCATCATATTAGTGTTTATTAGAGTACCGAGATACTTTCACGTTAAAAGCATACCATAAGGGCATCTTGGTCATTTTACCTAAAACCAAGTTCTAGGTAGTCATCGGGATGCTTTAATGCCAAAGATGTGCGTTTAGGATCGGTTCAACCTCCCATGATCATTTTCATGTCCTTTAGGGTTTCCGAGATACTATCACATCAAAGGTATACTTTAAGGACATTTTGATAATTTTGCTAGAACCGAGTCCTAGGTGGTCATCGGGATGCTTTCATGCCAATGATGTGTACTTAGGATCGGTTCAACCTCCCATGATCATTTTCGTGTCTTTTATGGTTAGCAAGATACTTTTACGATGAAGGTACGCCGTAGAGGCATTTTGGTAATTTTGCTAGAGTCGAGTCTTAGGTAATCATTGGGATGCCTTTATGCCAAAGATGTGCATTTAGGATAGGGTGAACCTTCCATGATCATTTTCTTGTCCTTTAGGGTTACAAGGATACTTTCACGTCGAATGTATACCTTAGGGGTATTTTTGTAATTTTGCTAGAATAGAGTCCTAGGTAGTCATCAAGATGTTTTTATGCCAAAGATGTGCGTTAGGATAGGTTCAACCTCCCATGATCATTTTAATGTCCTTTAAGGTTGCTGGGATACTTTAATGTCGACGGTATACGTCAGGGCATTTTGGTAATTTTGCATTAGAACCAAGACCAATATGATTACTAGGTTAGTCTCACATCAGAGGTATACATTAGGAATAGGTTTATCATTTTAAATTATTATCTAGTCTAGGATATTCTATAAATATTTTTAATAAAATATGAAATTTTCTTTTTATAAAAACTAAGACAATGTCTCCAAGTTAAAAAAATATATGGAGTTTCTCCCCAAGTATAAGAGAGGTTCTACGGATTATTTTGATAACGAGATATCCTTTGCAGAGTGAAAATCGAGATTTTTGTAAATTTTAAAAAAATAAAACCTTTCTCATTTCTCTGGCCTTCAAGTGGGATGCAAATGATATTTTGAATTTTAAAATCTTTTATGTTCCTTTGGTTTTCCGTTGGGGTACAACAGAGAATGATAAAAAGCTTTCATGTTCCATTAGTCCTTCGGTGGAGTATGTAAGAGATTATGATTTTCAAATTAAAAAAAATGATTTCATTCGACACGGAATAATAAATTTGCTTTGGAAAATATTATTTTTGGGAATTTATAATTAAATGCCATATGTTGAAACCTAATAAAAATTAAGATTCAAGTTAACACGTAATTAATAAGGTACTAATTTTCGAGCATCATGAGAGGGTCAATCTTTGTGATTTTAATCAGCTCCTAAACCCTTTTATATAATCTCTGGTATGATCGCAGACCTCAGAGTTAGTATTCTAAGGTTTCATAACCCTTAAAATATGAACTCTGATAGGTGATCAGTCTCACCTAACCCAAATAGATTGGTGGCGATTTCAAATAAATAGTCATTTAGTAATGATTACTTAGGGTTAAGTTGAGTGAGCGATTCATCTCGACCACCCAGTCCCCAAACATAAGAAAATGTTCATAGTGATATGGCCTATGGCAACAAGAAAATATAAAATATGTATATCAACAAACATAGAAGCGAAGGCCATTTACGTCGGGCTTGGTCGGGATTCATATTTGGGCCACGTTACAACAATTATCAAACAATATAATTTTATTCAGTATGATTCTTAGTAACATATCAAATAGCTTTGATAATACAAATTCAATACTTATAAATTCACTGCTAAAAAGATTAGTCCTTAATTTTTCAACACTTAATTTTTCAATTTATCAAACAGTCTCTTAGATTTTTATTCCTAATGAAATTATAATATATACTATATAAATAGACAAATATGTTTGTGAAAAATATTAATAATAATTACACTAAAAATGTGTTTTCCTTAAATCGGTCATTACCTAATCTATGGATATACGCACCAAAGAAAAAGGAACAAAAAAAAAAAAAAACTCTAGGATTTGGATTTGTGTAAATTTGTGCATAACTCTAAGAATTGTTCTACAAACAAGACAATACAAAAGGCAGAACTATTTTTTTACCACAATTTTATCGAAAAATATAGAAATTTTATTGAAAATATTCAAGTTGTTGATAATATTTTATTGAAAATTTTTTTTTCTTACTTTGGTGGAATTTGGATTTCTACATAATAACTATTTGCTATAGAACTTTTAAATTAAATTAAATTATTATTTATATATAATTTTAATTATAATAATAAAT
>JBBYHK010475101.1:6661-19130 GCA_038382065.1 Adansonia grandidieri | reverse complement strand
TGACATAGCACCCAACAATCGTCCCCATTTTTTATTTTATTACCTTTCAATTAAGTCTTAGGATGTCAGAAGTTGGTCTGGGAATAGAGATGGGTGTATTTCATCTGAAGACTTAAATTGAGCATGCTTTGCTTCAAAAAAGAACCCGGACAAAATTAGGTGTCTATAAATGTTTTAATAATTAATCATTTGATATATATGTCAATATTATTATTTGAAAAAAATAGATTTCTAGAAAACAACAAAACAACAAAAAAACATTTACCATTGAGTCATTCGTACATTAGAAATCTTTACTTTTTCGAAATTCACATTTTTCAGAAAACTTTTTTTAGAAGCTAATTTTAGCAAAACAAAGAGACCTTAAATTAAACTAATAATTTGAGCAAAGATGTTTATGGGCTGGATTTAAATAGAAAAAAATGTATTTTCCTAGGTTAGGCTTGAGTTGAAAGCCTTTTTTTGTTTACATTTTAAATATTAAAAAATTATTTTTATATTTTATAATTAAGTTTAGATAAAAATATTTTTTATTATTTAAAAGTAATCTGGCCTAACTCGATTTGCTAAAACAATATCCCAAGCTAGACACTTAAACCATAGATGAAAAAAATCATATCAAACCAACCAGACAAACCAGTTTAATCCAGATTACAAGCATAAATGATCTGTGATTTACAAAAAATAGAAATAATTTGAACTTGTTTAAAATCGATTAAATTAGTAAAAATTCGGATAAAGTTAGGGAAAAAATGTCTTTTGCTTCTATAATTAATTAGGTTTGAACCTAAAAGCTATATTTAGTGAACTAATTTTCATAAAACAAGCAACCACATACGATCCCAAGTATCCTTCATACTTTAACCTATGAGGTCAATTACTTAAGGCAAAGCGCATAGTCTTTGAGCATTGACATTGTCCCATCGTGGCAAAACAATGACCAGAAACTTGTTTTAGAAATATAGCTTTGATGCATAAAGATCCCTTAATTATAACTCTTGATAATTCCTTTGTATGACTTTACATGTTACATGGATTTCATCCCATTAGTAGTTTCATAATTACAATAATGTTACTAACATGAAAGAAAACTTTATATTACTACAGCGTACTGATAGAGTTGCATTTTTTATTGTATACTAACTCCAATCGATTAGCTCTAATTACTTATACACCCATCACTATGTGGGTGAAATTAATAAATAACTAAATAATATATACAAATGTGAAATAATTAGAAGAGAGAACAAAATAAAGAGAAGTGGAAAATTTTAAAATAACTATTTTATAGAAAGTGAAAAAAAAATGTTGATTAATAAGTGAATATAATTTTATTTTTTAAAAATTAAATTATCAATATGACCTTGTAAATATATATTTTTTGTTTTATTATTTGTTTTTTATGTAAATTTTTAACTGAATTATTGTCATTTGACGTTTAACTTCAAGCTCAATCAGAGAATTATTAATAGATATATATATATATATATATATGTTTATGTTCTTCTTGTCAGGAGTTATAACCGAAGTTAAATTTGTTACATAATCCAAGTCTACTGGATCCATGAAACAGATTTAGTTTTAGAAAATTATTTTTCATCTAAAAAGATGGAGCATTTGTAGCTAGTGAAGGTACAATTAACGAATTTTATTGTTCATACTTTTAGGTGGTGGTAACTATAGTTGCTTACGGATGATCTGAGCAGTTGCTGAGTTAATTTATATATATATATATATATATATTAAAGTTGCCATGCTGGTTTGCGACATATATCCCCAAGTAGGCACTAAAATGCGAGGCTAATAGCTGGGCTTGTAGGATTTAGACATGCCAACATTCTGATTAGTATTTTATTAATCATGATTTCCTTGAAGAATCATTGGATTTGGCCGCATTTGCCCTTTAACTACTCAAAAATCCAATTACCAAATACAAGTTGGTATAAGTCTAATTACTATCTGCTTCAGGCTTGCTCGGCAATGATGATGATGGAGGCTTACGTTGGTAGTGTATATATTTTCGACTTTTACTATTATTATTATTATTATCATCATCATTGCAATAATCCGAAAGTTGAAACAACATTGATTAATGACATCATTGGCGATTTTCTAAGCAAAAGTCACATTAATCTATTTTTAAGTAAGATTCAATAGCATTGTTAATTTCAAAATAAAGAATTTTTCATAAAGTATGATGATGATGATGATGATGTTGACTTGGCCATGTTTGTTATTACATCTTCAAAGATATTTTGATGAATTGACATGATTTTTATATTTACTTAGAAAACTTCTCAACTATATATACATATACATATTAAGGAAAATATTTTCAATAAAATGTTGATACTTAATTTGTTTACTTTGTCCTTTTGTCATTTGTCTTTAAATTCGTGGCTTTTTGTTTGAAGTAAACCCAAATGATATTCGATGAATTAGACTATAATTTCAGTGCTGCAGAAAAAGCAAATAATGATAATTGATATTGTGTTGAGTATGAGGGAAATAATAAAGAAGTTGGGAAAGGTAATGGTAGGAAAAAAATTATTTTTTTCATTTGATAGGAAGAAAATAAGAATAGTGAAGAAAAATGGATGAATTACTAGATTTTGTTTTCTTCTAAAATTTAGTCGTTTCAAATCTGAAAGGGAATCACTTATTCTACTCAATTAATAATTTTACATTAAAGAAAAAATTAACTATTTCTTTCTCTCACTTTTTTCTTAATTTTTTTTCTCATCTATTTATCTTCCTTCTATTTCTGTTTCTTTCTTACCAAACATAACCTAACGTGAAAGAAACATTTGCATTAGTTAATAGGAAAATGTATTATAATTATTTATCCAAAAAAATTTTATTATTATTTCTTTTTCTTTTTTTTTTCTGAAGCTAATATAATAGGTAATTAGCATTAGTGGCCATAGGATGTGAAATGTTGGACATCCTTTGACCGTCGATGAAGGCCAAGCACATGCATGGATAGCGTCCGTGAGTTAACCCTCCAAGCATTTTTTGTTCCTATGGAGATCAAGAAAAATTTTTAATCACCAACAACATACTGAGATATATAATATTCTACCATTCATTTAGATAAATAAATTACAAAATCCCAACTCCATATACATAATTATACGATCCCATTTGGGTCAAGTAATTTTATTTTAAATTATTGCAAATTCTATTCAAAGTTAATTTCAGATATAATACCTACCAATAGAAAATATGTCTATCTTTTCTTCAGCTAAATTCGAGGCCTAATACTATAATTAAAAAAAATTATATTTGGATTTAGATTTGGATTGATATAGTTGATTTGTGTATATATTTGAGATTTGAATCGTAATTTTTTTATATTGAAATTAAAAAAATATTACCACCCTTATTTTGCAAAAGGAGAAGGGCAAATAACATATACAGAAGTTTTATTTTTGAACAACCGAAAAAAAAAAAAAAAAAAAAAAAGGAATATGTTTACATAGCAGATATAGCACTACCATAAAAAAGCTTCAACTCCGAAGGAGTGGGGGATGGCACATCGCTTTCTATTCTTTAAAGCAATTAGAAGCCCCATAAGGCCAAGGAAAGTGCAGATCATAAAACATCCGTGGAAAATGAAAAAGGTTTGAGAGATGGCAAGGTGGCCTTTACCCCACTTAATTAGCCTGGATCCCAATTATGTTTTCCATTAACCCAGTGGCCGGCTGAAAAAGGAAGTTATTTATTTAGATGAGGAAAACGGAAAATAGGAAAAGGGGAGAATTACGAGTATCATTTACTTGCTTAAACTTCTGAAGCCTCCTCAAAATTTTTTTTTTTGCCCCTTGTTCTTCCAAGATCCTAAACATTTATAAATAATTTAACTGGTAATTAAGCTTACAGAGTTCATTAATGAAGATCTATTGGCTTTTTTTTTTTTCCTTTTTACTTTGTTTTCTAGATAAGAGCAACGAGGCGCTCTTATTACGTGCATGCTAATTAACTAGTACTTGCCACCCATGTCGAAGGAATTTATGTCAATTTCACTGAAGCCACCCAATCCGAAGCTATGATGATCATCTCGAATATTTTGGTTGTCCAACAACCATGACAAAGAGTTTTCCTCGGATAATGAAGAGAAACCAAGTTCACTATATTTTTCCCTGGAATCTGGACCAGGGAAGTTCCATGGCAAGTCGTTGAGAAATGATTCTGACCATATCAAGTTCATCAAGGGGTCATCATCACTGCCGGACTCTGATGATGACCTCGATTCATCGGTCAAGGAATTCTCAGTTTGAGGGCCAACAGCATCAGCACTAGTACTTTTTTGCAAGTCTAGTTGATTAGGATCATTAAGATTTGGCTGATCATTTGCTCCACCGGAAGCCTCTTCTCGTGGGGTGTTAGGTTCTTGTAGAGGCTTATGCGTAACAGGATCGATCCCCATCTTAATAAGCTTTTTCTTGATATGGGTGTTCCAGTGATTCTTGATCTCGTTATCAGTTCTTCCGGGCAATCTTGCTGCAATGTTGGACCACCTAAAGAAAATGAAAGCGTAAACCTCATGTTAGTAAATTACAATTTACAAATGGCAGGTTACACTGTTGCTCCCAGCATACTACTAAGACAAACATTTATATATATATATTTTAGTTCTTTTTATTATATTTCCTTGTATCGATTATATTATTTATTTAGTTTTGTTCTATTATTCATGATTTTCTTTCTACGGAATGCAAGTACCTTAATTTCAACCAAGATTCCCAGCAACATCAATAAAAATGACAAATATTAGAACAAGTCAACTCTTACAGCGGACACATTCAATCACAGGGTTTGATTCCTACAAGTATCTTCAATTAATCCTTTGATTGTAGAAAAAGGATCCTTAAAAGAAAAGAAAAGAAAATCATTCCAAATAGCTTTGTAAAGTTGATGTCTTGAAATATAGTAAAAAACCAATATGGAAAAAGCAACTAATTGCTGGTAATGAATGATCACTAGAAATGTAACCAAGGATGAAAATGAAGTAACCTATTGCCGAGACGGGCATGCAGATCAATAACAAGCTGCTCTTCATCTTCATTCAGGAGGCCTCGCTTCAAGTCCGGCCGGAGGTAATTGGTCCAGCGAAGTCGACAACTTTTGCCACAGCGGCGGAGGCCGGCCAGCTTGGGGACGGCACGCCAGCAGCATTGGCCATGAGTAAGAATAAAATTGACCAATTTTGTGTCTTCTTCGGCTGTCCAAGGCCCCTTCTTCACACCTAGCTTGTCACAGCAAGGTTGCCTACCCATGACTCCGAGCCTACTACTACTAGTTGTCGTTGTTGTAATGTTACACCAATTAACTCCAACGATGCCAAAAGCCCACAATTCACCCACGTATATATAGGAGTGAACATCACGTTCTTTTGGGTAAAGCATATATTAAGTTAGGAGGCATCAGCAGCCTCACGTTTTACTTGTGGGCGTGTGGTCACTGCCCTAAGAGATTCCTGGTCAATCAAACACTAAATTAATTAAAATCACCTATGATTTCGTGGGAACTTGGCAAATAACATTGATTTACATTTTGCCACTCTGTGTGTATATATATATATATATATATATATATATATAGTATATATCTTTACTAATTATAATTATATTTAATATATTATATATTTATTACATTTATACATTTTGATTCATATTTTAATTATTTTTTATATAATATTTTTATTAAAAAATTATATTATGTAGAAAAATATTAAATTTATTTTGTAGGTACTCTAAGGAATAGCAATAAATTTTATTTTTATATATTAAAAGTGATTTCTTTTAATTTTATAAACGAAATAAAAGATAAATACATATGTTATTTTCTAATGTCTGAAATGGATGCCTGTAGGCATCATTTAATCATCTAATTTTTTTTTTTTTGAAATTTCTTACTTCAAATTAATTATTTTTAGGAATTCAAAAAAATAATATATAATTATATATTTTTTCTATTTTGACAATATATAGACAGTCGTTAAACTTATCTAATTTTTTAATATATCATTAAAATATGTGTTACCTTAAGAATTTTATTTATAGAATTTAAAAACTGTTACCATGTATGACATAGTTTCTCATGCTTATAGGCATTAATTAAAGTGATATATATTGAAATATAATTGGTGCATTATTTTTCTTTAATTCTGTAAAAGTAATGTATTGAATGCAAAAAAAAAAAAAAAAAAAATTATTCTGTAGATAAATAAAAAGAACTTTAACCAACCTCTATAGATATCCGTTAAATGAACCCTTGTAATATTATGCTCATTACTTTGCTTTGTTTTATTGGATCGTAAAATCATACAAGTCTTAAAATCTAATTGGGACTTTAACCTTTTTAAGTGAAAAGAGACAAGCACATAATATTTGATCTATGTTCCAAGATGTTTTGCTCTGGATTTTCTTGTGAAAATGGGGGCCAACAGAAGAGCAAGATGAGTATGCAACTTACGGAAAAATTTTTTAAAAAATGGGTGCGTTAGGCCAATTCATTTACTTGTATACCTTAAAAAAAATAGTAATATGTTGGAAGATTTTCTTATAAATGCCAATCAGTAGTCAACAAATGTTTATTTTGAATGTTTTTACGGTGTGTTTCAGTGGATTAGTTGGTTTAAAAATTATCCTTACAAGTACTAGTTTTGGAAGTATTTGTTTATTTATTATAATAAAAATGGTTTTATTTTTCTATTCAAAATTTGGATATATAAACTAAAATGGTCAAAAATAGATGAATTGTTTGGTGAGATTGAGAGCAAAATGAGCTATATAATGAACAGTTGTCTCTACTTTAGGAAGAGAATCAGATTTATTTGGTCTTATAAATTTTAAAATCTAATTAATCAGTTTTACTTGAAAATACTTGATTGAACCGATGGAATTCTACTGATTAATTGAAAAAAATTTAAAAAAAATCGACTTAATTTAACTCGTTCTATCAATTTAAATTAGTTTTAACTATTTAAAAAGTTATTTATATTATTATATAAAAATTATTTTATATTCTATTTATGTATTATATAAAATAAATGATATATTATATAATTATTCATAATTTTAAATTATCATGTAACTTATGTTACATTATATTACATATGATTTAAAAATATTATTTAAGTTTATTTATTTATTTTATATATAATATAATTAAAAGTAAATTAATAAGATTACTTAGTTCAATCTATTCAAATATGTATTTGAAAAATCAACAACTAGCTAAATAAATTGAAAATTTTGTTTTTCTTAACCAGTTAATGCCGAAATCTAGTAAATTAAAATGAATTACTTAAAGTCAATGAATTTCCATCAAATAAATTGATTTTAACCGATTAATGCTCTATCCTGTTCTCTACTAAATGATAATGAGAGCAAAATGAGCGGAAATCATGCTACTTGCATTGTGAATTTGTTTTCACAACAAGACTATGAGGCTTCCCCTCTCTTTGTTTCTTTGTTTCTGGTATGACGTACCATTGCAATGTTTATTTTCATTTTTATTATTAATTAATTTCTTTATTAAAAAAAATTTCCAAATAAAAAGGAGTAATGCCTTGGAGCGTGTGATGACGCGCATGAACGGTAGGAATTTGTGTAAGAAAAATTTGACCCCCACGGATGAGTTTGTGAAAGAAGCCCGGGACCTAAACCTAAACATTATATGTTTCTTTGTTTTTGGTTCCACTTGATGTGTGGGTCCTGGGATTGTGAAGTGATTGATGTGATGCTTTTAATATAATATTTACAATTTTAAATATTTTTATCCAATCTTTACAATATTTACAACTAAGCATATCAATTTCCAACAATTTGTTTTTTTTTTTTCTCCTTTATCTCTCTTACTTCAGCATATCATCACCCATTTCATCACCACTCCGCCTTTCTCCCTTGCCATAAGATTTTTTTCTTCTTCTTCTTATTTTACAATTTATATAGTTATTTTGAAATTCAGGATTTTCTTGGATTTTAATTTACGAGTGAAATTAAAACAGTGTTAATGAATTTAAAATTTATTTTTTATAGTCTTTCAAATAAATAAATATATTAAATTTAATTTGAATAATTATTTTATACACCGATGATAAAATAATTTTACGAACAAAATTCGTAAGATAATACATGTCTTATTTATTTATTATTTATTTTTTTAAATATATTCTATTAAACACATATTACCCCACGATTTTTGCTTGTAAAATTTTTTCTTGCTATTGTTGGTGTATTAGATAATCATCTTTTTAATTAATTCATTTCATAATGTTTTGTATTTTTTTCTCCTAATTTATATTATAAATTAAATTTAAATCTACTTTTTCAAATTTATCTTCCCTGACATAGAGTTTTGAGAAATATCTTAGAGCGAAAAATCCTCCCCTTTTAAAGAAAAGCCCCTATTCCTATATTGTCAACTGAAAGTTTTTATCTTGTGAGTAAGGTAGTCAGTATCATACTAGTGGACATATTATTTTTGTTCTGGTACAGGTACATGTCAGTATCAGTGTATTTCGAGTTTATTAAAGTTTGAATATTTTTAATTTATATATATATAAAATATTTTTAAATATGAAATAAATGAGATTAAATAATTTTATATATAAAATATTCATTAATTATATATAATATTCTATAAAAAAGCTTCATCAAATATAAAAAAATCAATATCAGTTAAGTAGTAAAGTTAAAATTTTTTAATAATCATTAAATTTATGAGTGATTATGTCTAATATTCATCAAATTTATGAGTAATTATATCTAATATTAATCAGATTTAAAATCAATGTTGGTTTAACTTTTTTTTACAAGCTTACATTATGTACCGGCCAGTACAGCTATTTTGGGCTAGTACCACCGAAACAGGCTGGTACCTACCGGTACGGCCGGTACAGACCAAAACTAAAATTGAAACAAAACTAATTATTGTCGATACCATTATATATCAAAACTGGTATGTATCGACCGATACAGTTGGTATCGGTATAGTACCGACAACACTGCTTGTGAGAATATGAATCATATTAGGTCTTGTACTAGTTTCACATTGTGAATATATAAAAGATTCAATGTCTCGCAATGCTGAAAATATTAACTCAAATCTAAAAGTTTTTGTTTATGGTTTGAGATTTTTTTGAGATTGTCCAGACATTGTTTGATGGATAAAAAAGTTAGTGTTAGATATTAACAAAATTTAAGGGGTGTAAAATACAAAATACATAGATATATATGAAGTTGATTGTATGATATGTGTAGGTTATTATACATAGATACGCGATTAATAACCATAGTGAATGAGCAATTATTCCTAATATATCCATTTGAAGATAAAGAAAATTGGTTGATATATTCTCATATTGGTAACATAAGTGCTAATTCATGTGGTATTTAGAGGCATGGTTTCAATGTGTGGTTAAAGGTTGAGGCCTACTTAAGCTTGGACTACATAGGCACATACATCAAACCAAACCAGGCTGGGCCAAGCTCGGGCTTGGGCAAAATGTGGTGTGGGCTTGATTTTTTTTGAGTCTAACCCATTGTTTATTTTTTAACCTAGCTTGAAGCCAACCATTTTGTCTATTTATGACATTTTTTATCTTGTCTGAATACTTTTGTCCAAGTAGTCATGTTCAAAATTTGAATATGTCCACACTATTTCGAACAAGTTCCTATCAGGTTTTTGTAATAAAACTTTTCATAGAGTCAGTTCTCGTATTCATTAATTTTGGTACTTTTTTAAAATGTTATATTCGCTTCTATCATCATCTTCATGAGAAAGAATTCATTACATGTTTCCTTGTTTGCTGTATCACGATTGACTATGCTTTTAATCCGCAATGTGATTGAGGAAGCTTGAGAGACGAATTGCTTGAAAATTGTCAAGCATTTGAGAGGTAGAAAATAATCACCTTAAGATTGTTGCAACTTATGAAGAAAATAAACACAATCCAATAAAGATAGCAAGACAGCTACGAGAGTCCTTAGACAAAAGGTCTAGAACCAAGGATGCTAGCATGAAGAAATTCTTGGTTGGTCGATTTTTAGACTTCAAGATTGTGGACTTTAAAATTGTGATCAGTCAAGTCCAAAACTTTTAATTGATCCTCCATAAGATCATTTTTGAGTGTATGTTGCTTAGTGTGCCATTTCAGGTGGTTGCTTTGATAGAGAAATTACCACATTCGTGGAAGGATTTTAAGAACCATCTTAAACATAAGAGTAAGAAGATGAATTTAGAGGACTTGATTATTCGGCAAGAATAGAGGAGGATAACTGTAGTTCAAAATGGAAGGTTGGTGTTCAGATTATAGATGCCAATGCAAATGCTGTGGAACATTTGTATAAGATCAACAAGAGAAAACAAATTGTTTCTAATTCTTCCCAATGCAATAAAAAAGCCGGTGTTAAGAAGTGTACGGGTGTTTGTTTTGTATGCAGCAAGCCTGGACACTGTGCTAGAGATTTCATTAGAACAAGCACAAAAAGAAGAGAGTTGAAGCCAACTTAACTAATGACAATGAGATTAAGCTTGCTACTATTATGACAGAAGTGTACATGGTAGAAAACTCGAAGACATGGTGGGTTGATATCAACGCCACTTGTTACGTTTGCTTTGATAAGAAGAGTTTCACCAAGTATAAAGAAGTTATCTAATAATAAGAAATTGTTTATGGGAAACTCTTCCGCATGCAAGATACGAGGCTATGGGAAGGTGGTATTGAAGACGACATCTAGTAAATATTTAACCTTAAACAATGTTGTTCATGCCTCTAAAATCTGTAAGAATTTAGCATCTAGCTTTCTACTGAGCAAGAATAGATTTAGGTTAGTTTTTGAGTCTGATAAGTTTGTACTCATTAAAAATTGCATGCATGTGGGGAGAGATTATGTACATGATAGGCCTTTTAAGCTCAATGTAATAATTGTTTTAACGAAGAACACTGATTTATATAAAATGTGTTCTTTTGCTTATTTGGTTGAGTCTTTTAATCTATGGCATTGTTGATTAGGTCACGTAAATTATAAGCACAAGATTAGTAATTTGAATTTACTTTTGAAAATTTAGATTGATAAAAAGTACAAATATGAAATTTGTTTGGAATCTAAACTTTTTAAGACTTATTTCTACTCGATAGAAAGACGGAGTGAATCTTTAGATTTAATTTACACTAATATTTGTGATTTAAAGTGCCTATAAACTAGAGTTGGTAAAAAGTATTTTATTACTCTTATTGATTATTGCACAAGATATTATTATGTCTATTTGCTAAAAAGCAAAGATGAGGCCCTGAAAGCTTTCAGCTCTTTAATAGCAAGGTTGAAAATCAACTAAGCAAAAAGATTAAAAAAATAAAGAGTGATAGGGGTGGTGAACATAAGTCATTATTTAATGAATTCTACTTAGAACATGGAATTATCTATCAAATCATTGCTTTTTATTCACCTCAACAAAACGATATTGTAAAATGCAAGAACCAAATGTTGAAAGATATGATGTATGCTTTGTTAACGAGTTTGGGGTTACTTCAAAAATTGTGAGGGAGACTATTTTAACTACTAATTATATTTTAAATAAAGCACCTCACAAGAAGTTAGACAAGGCAAATTAAGAATTATGGAAGGGTCGAAGACCATCTTATAAATACATGATAGCATTGAGGGTTTCTTGCTAAGGTAGCGATTCCTCCGCCTATAAAGGTCAAAACTGGACCTAAGACTATTGATTGTATATTAATTAGATATGCAAAAAACAGTGTAGCATCTTATTTTCTTATACGTTGAATATTCCTGCGATTCATATAAATACAGTAATTGAATAGAAGAATGCTTCATCTTTTAACGGTTTATTTACATACAAGGAAATATAAGAAAATAAGATTATGAAGAGAGCTCACAAGTCTCAAGTAGTGATCCACAAATGGATGAGGAGTAACAAATTGAACCCTAAAAGAATAAATTCAAGTTTTTACGGGTTTCAAATTGGATCAATCTTTGTTTTGGGTTTTAACAGATTCAACCTTTGGTGGGTTTTGAGTCGTGTAGGTTTCAAGCTTTTTCGAGTTTGAATTTTTTTCAGATTTAAACTTTTTCAAATTTAATTTTTTTTTAATTTAAATTTTTAAAATTTAAATTTTTAATTTTATAAATTAATTTAGATCTAACCAATTTGGAAGAACTTTTGAGTTCGAACTTACTTTGATAATTCTAAAAAAATCCAGCGGGTCTGAAAGGATTCGAGTGAAGATATTCTTGCTTTCCGCTTTTATGTTTTGTCCTTCGGAGACTTTTTGCCTTAAAAACCCAAAGGAGAAATGGTGATTGGTGACCCGCAGAAACTGGCTCAAGCAAATCAAAGCATCGCTCTCCGTAGAAAAGTTATGCGTGCAATCGAAAATTTCTAACGATAACTTTAAATTTCGAAGCAGATCTCTCTCTCTCTCTCTCTCTCTCTCTCT
>JBBYHK010475070.1:0-19133 GCA_038382065.1 Adansonia grandidieri | reverse complement strand
AAAAAGAATGACTAGTGCTTGTAAAGACTCCTTAGAAGCACCAACATCGTTAGAAAAATAAAGTCATTATAAGAGTTGTCTTTTGTTTCTTGTTCGTTTGAATCTTGTAAATGTACACCAACTATGAACAAATAAATCAGTGGCTTTGGTTGATGAAATGATAGTGTAGAATCATGGCTCGAATCCTATAGATTCTTGCCTCTGCAATAATCTCCATGGCTGATTTTTAGTTCATTGCTTGACATTTAATTTGTCTCATTAGATACTATTTTATTCATTCATTCCTTTGTTTATTCATTTATTTGTTTATTAATTCATACATTAATTTTTCCATTTATTGACATATATACATGGATAAAAATAAAGATAAATGTTGACAAGATATATGTATTAATGCATATTGATTTAAGTTTTTTCTTTATTTTCAAGGGTGAAGTATTGCAAATTTGATGAAGTTACTCAAAACAAAACAAGTCCGTTTTCACCTAATAAGTATTATTTATACTTCTGCTGGTGATCCTGGGAAATTCATGCTTAAAGACAATGTGTTAACATTGAAGATATACAGTCAGTGGACACTAACCTTCGACATTAACATTAGTGCCCCATTACAAGAGGTAGATGCAAAAATCGTTGCAAAAGAAGAATTGGCAATCTTTGACTTTAGCAAGAAGGAAGGGTTTATGCAAAAGTAAAACTATGACCCAAAAAATTAATTAATATTACAAACAGTCCCCTACATTTCTGTCAGGGATACGAGAAAGTATTAGTTGAAATACAGTTATCTCAAAATACTCAATCTTTATCATACCAATACTTCTGCCAGGGATTCGGGGAAGTACAAGTTGAAATGCAATTATCTCAAAATACTCAATCTTTATTATATTTCCATTTTTGTTGGGGATCTGAGAAGTAAAATTTGAAAGGCAATTACCTCAAAATACTTAATCTTTATCATACCAATACTTCTACCAGGGATTCGAGGAGTATAAACTAAAAGGCAATTACTTCATAGTACTCAATCTTTGAGAAGCCAGTCTTATAATACATATTCATGTTCATGCTGATCAAAAGGGTAATAAGTAGTATAGTGAGATAAGAGTCATCATATTATTAAACACTAATAAGGCATAGCCGATTGAAACCAGAACCATACAAATCCAAGAAAACAAGGAAATCCATTCAGACATTATCCTTGGCCTCAGCCTTTCATTGTTCAGCAACCTTAACATTATCACATAATCTCTGCCATTCCAACGAAGCCTGGAAAACTCCCTAGCCAAGGTAGTACAATCTATGCGTTAGGGTGCAACACCTTTTGTCTAAAGATTTTGTCAATCAATGCATGATGTTCAAGGTGAGGATAATTGGGAATATCAGTATGGTCGGTAAGATATCATAGGCTGCTAAAAATTCCAACTTAAATTACTTGGATGATTCTTTGCTATGAATAAGATTTTGGCTTTATCTTCTCGGCTAATGAATTTAGTAAAGAGTCATGCAGTGGTTGTCCTCACGGCATAATTGAAATGATAGGAAATAACCATGCATCTCATAGAATTCTTGACTTTGAGGACTTAGAGTTAGATGCACCTTTTGATGTTCCATTAGTTGACCTACAGTTTAGCCCTCGAGGATGTCAATTCAGTGAAATTCTAAGAGCTGATGGATGTTTATCAAGAACGATTGGTTTAAGGGCATAAGCCTTATGGTAGTATGCTAATCAGGGGCATCTTCTATCTTGACTTTAAAACTTTGTACATTTCTTTTTGGAATTTGCAAATTATGAGATATTTTTGGTTCATAAATAGTGTACATTTTGTAATGGACCATGAATTTTGTTAATAATGATTTCCAATATCGAGGATAATGATAACATTTTGGAAAAATTTTTCTTCGGTATGTGATTACCATTAGTTTAAACTTTCTCAAAAATGTCCTTTACCTCCACATTTATGGTTGTCCCAAACATTTAACTATGGACCTTTCACCACCAATTCACATCTAAATGTTCTTTTCTATAGATTCCTTAAAGGTCTTATAAATAGGTTATGCTCCTAAAAGATTTAGATAACGATAGTTTGACATGTATTAAAATAATGATAGTAATTCTGAGATCTTTTTCATTTAGGTAACATCTTGCCATGACTTCCTTGACACTCTTCCAAATCCTTGATTTACGAAAAATTAGAATAAAAATGATCCAAAAACACTTTTTCTTTTTGAACAAAACCTTTTCAAACTAATTCTTGATATGTACGACATGAGATCTAAGATATTTTCCAAGCTAATCTAATTTTCTTTCCTAAAAGCTCCACCAATCGTTGGTGGCTATGAAGCCAATATTATTGAGGGGCATGCCTTAAGCCTTTATTGAGTGCAACATCATGTTATTAAAGTATTCAAAATGATTGTAAAAAGAAATTTTCCTTTTTTTTTTCTAGCGAAATGCTTGAGAAGTTCAAATGGTTGTGTTTGAAATGAAAAATAACCTTTTTTCTCTATCCCATCTCAAATACAGAAAATTATTCCTTTTGCAGTCCCCTTTGAGCCTGATAATGTATTTTCTTTCTTTGAGGATCACCCTTCACACTGAGGGGAAATGCAGCAAAGCTTTAAAATCAGAAAGAGCAAATTTTAGCTTAAAATTACAAGAAAAATAAGTTTGTTGTCATGACAAAGTCAGAAATCAAGCAAAGTTCAAGTTTCAAGACCAAATATTCAAAGTAAAAAATAAAGAAAGTTCAAGTTTCAAGTCCAAATATTCAAAGTGGTAAATAAAGAAAGTTCAAAGTTCAATTTCCAAGTTCAAATATTCAACATGAAAAATGAAGAAAGTTTAAATTTCAAATCTTCAAAGTAAAAAAATAAATTAAGAAAGTTCAAATTTCAAGTTCCTTCAAAATGAAGAATGAAGCAAGCTAAAGTAAATGAAGAAATGTAGATGTGTTTTTGCCTTGGAAGACAATCTGGGTTAAGCGTTGCTAAAAAAAAGTGATCCTTGATTCAATTACCCTTAAACACTTGATTTGGGCCTATTTATCCTTTTTTTAAACCCTGAACTATGGCCTACATTACATACCTAACAAAGTCCATTTTGATCAAACATAGCTATCTTGGCTATCGGGGTATTCCTAGGAAGCCCTTTAAAATTTTATCTTTTTGGATGATTTTTGAGTCTTTAATAATATGAAGGGGTAAACTTAAAAGCCTAAGAGTTACTCCTAAATCAATAAAGATAACCACTAATTAGAGAGAATCCTTCATGCTGATTCAGAAATTACCCCTAACCTTTGAAAATTTCATGACATCAATAAAAGGTTGAGTCAAAGGCTCAAACATTGATTCCTTTTAAAAGTATAAACTTTTAGAACTTTTATGCCTAAACTTGAAAATTGATGCTTACCAAAGGCCTTTTAAATAAACCCTTTTAAGACTTGGTGTTTACTAGCATTAGTTTAACGCCTATCGGGCTATTGTATTTGAAGGTTAAAAAGATGTTATAACTTGATTTTTTATCTTTTAAGGAACTCTTATGAGATGGACATCCATCTGGATTTGGTCTTCATAACCTTGACTTTGTTATATAAACAAATTTTAACTGTGCCACCCTATTTGTGCCTTTAAATTGATTTTTTTTATTTCATTCAAAGAACTCCCAAATCATCGATCACAAGAAAGTATTAACATCATGATAAAGATAGCACATCCATTACCCTTGATATTGGAAAGTCCATAGTTGAAATTATTTTTGAATTGTCATAGATTTTAATCGAGTAAACTTTTCCCGAGGTCAAAATAAAAAGGTGATCCCATTCCATAAATTCTGGAATTTTGATAAAATATGATACTTTTCATTATTTCAATAGAAGTTTGCAAATGCCTTGAACATGATATTTATCTAATTACATAAATTATATCTTTGAATTGACGAACACTAATTTCATATTTGATGACTTTTTAGGAAAGGTTAAATGATTCTATGAAAAAATCTATCACATTTTCATACGATCCTATGGTAAGTTTGTAAAAAAAAACTTTGACAGTGATATTCGAAACATTTAGAAGTTTTCATTCTTAATAAAACCTTCCAAAATCTATGCTCGACGTAGTTGGCATCCTTTCAAAGTCTTCGATGGTGATATTTGAAACATTCAAAAGTTTTCTTTTTTATTGAAAGCATCCAAAATCTATGCCCGATGTTGTTGGCCAGAATGGTAGTCAGTTGACAGTGGTGTCCTTTCAAAGTCTTCAATGGTGATATTCGAAGCATTTAAAAGTTTTCTTTTTAATGAAACCTTCCAAAATCTATGCCTGACATAGCTGGCTGGAGTGGTAGTTGGTCGACAATGGTGTGTATTCAAAGTCTTCAACGGTGATATTCGAAGCATTTAAAAGTTTTTGTTCTTAATGAAACCTTCTAAAATCTATGCCGGACATAGTTGGTCGAAATGGTAGTCAGTCGACAGTGGCATCCTTTCAAAGTCTTCGATGGTGATACTCAAAGCATTCAAAAGTTTTTGTTTTTAATGAACCTTCCAAAATCTATGCCCAATGTAGCTGGCCGGAATGGTAGTCAGTCAACAGTGGCATCCTTGCAAAATCCTTTATGATCACCAGTAAAGTGTATAAGAGGAATAGGTTCATTTATGTTAGAACCAAATCTATCGTGATCATTGAGATGCTTTTATGCCAAAGGTGTAAAGGAGGAAAGGTTTATTTGTTATTGGTCAGCTTCACTTAGTTTGGAACCAATGAAGTGTAATGTCCAACTTTATGTAATATGTAAAAGAATCGGCGAAGTTTATCATAGGTGTAAGTAAATTTCATCCGGTTAAGAAAAAATATCACTGAAGTTTTCATAGGTTTCAGTTGATGTATATATATAGTGTAAAAAAAGAAATCTTTGTTTTCTGAGTTGGTCTTCTGTTATTATTTTGGTTTAATAGATACTTTTTAAATTTTGTTGGTTAAAAAAGAAACTCTTTTAGAAAAAATTTGTAAGGCCCAAACAAAATTGTGTCTATTTGGATTTTGCCCTATTCTTGATTCTAAGCAACGGTCAAAGAGGGGCAGTTGTAGATACTTAATTTTATCCGGGCCCTCTTTCTTGTTAGTCTAAAAACATCCAAGATATAAAATTAGGCACTTTTCCACTGAGGTAAATTTTAAAGTAGAATTTACATTTTCAAGACCTATTTAAATATGCTTAAATGAACACAGGTGCACATGACAAATTTACGCCATTTCAAGGGTCATACAAAGTAAATTTAGGATAAAAAAGATGAATACAAGGTAAAATAATTTGATTTTAACCTTATACTTTTCAAATTTTGAAATTTGTTTCTGCAGATGTTATTATGGTCAAACTTTTCAATTTTAGAAAATTTTTGAGAAATTTTTGTTAAACTTGGAAAGTTAACTGTCGTATATTTTTATCAATACCAGTGTGGCATTTATGCCTATATGCACTCTAAAAAATCAGAAATAATCAAAGAAAAACTATTATTGGTATTTTATACCACAAGGTGTTAAGTTGTCCATTTTTATAATTAATTTTGAATTTTTTGCAGCATCGCGAATATCTTACTTGAAAAATTTTTTCGGTATAAATTGTTTTGGATTTCATATTTTCATCTTTATTTTTATAAATTAATATTTTGATTATTGTGATGGATAAAATTTATTTTTATAAAATTTGAACACATTTTTAAAAATTTTTTGGTTTTAAAAGATGAGTTTTTCTTTATCTATAAAATTTTTGTGGAATTTTCTCAAGTTTTAAACTTCAAAATTCTTTAAAAATTTAGATTTAACTACTATTAAATCAGTTTTTTAAAACTTAATTTATTTTATAAGTTTTACATTTTCTTCTTATTTTTAAAATACTAGATTTTTTACTCTATAATTTTTTTGGAACGACTTTTCTGAGTTTCTAATTTTTAAAAATCTTGAAATATTATTATTTATTTCATATTAAATTAGTTTAAAAAAATCCATTTTCTTTTATGAGTTTTGTATTTTTTTCATAATTTTCTTATGTTTTTAAGATTCAGAGTTTCCTACTCCATAAATTTTTATTAAGGGACTTCTTTGAGTTTATAATTTTTTAAAATTCTTCAAATATCTTCACTGAATTCAATTAAATCAATTTTTTCAAAATTCATTTTATTTTATGAGTTTAGCATTTTTTTCATAATTTATTTCGTTTCAAAAATATAAAATTTTCTATTTCGTAAATTTTTTTTAGGAGGATTTTTCTTGGTTTATAATTTGTAAAATTCTTTAAATATTATTTTTTAATTTATATTAAATCAATTTTTCAAAATTCAATTTATTTTTTATGTTTTGTATTTTTTAGAATTTTTTTTGCTTCCAAAATATATAGTTTTTCACTCCATAAATTTTTTTGGGAAGATTTTTCTAGGTTTATAATTTTCAAAATTCCTTAAATATTATTTTTAAATCATATTAAATTAGTTTTGAAAAATTCAACATATTTTATGAGTTTTAGAATTTTTGCTATTATCGAGATATGAAGTTTTTTACTTCGTAAATTTTTTCGGAAAGATTTTTCTGAGTTTCTATTTATTAAAATTCTTAAAATATTATTCTTTAATTTATGCTAAATCAGTTTTGTAAAATTCATTTTATTTCATGGGCTTTGCATTTTCTTTCAAAAGTTTTCTGTTACCAAGATATAGAGTTTTCTACTACATAAATTTTTCGCTAATATTTTTTGAGTTTATAATTTTTAAAATTCTTTCAATATTATTTTTAATTCCTATTAAATTAGTTTGTAAAAATTTAATTTACTTTATGAGTTTTGTATTTTTTTCATATATGACAAATTTCTTTTATTGTTTGATTAAATTAAGTTGATCATATTAAAATTTTAATTCAAATACATAATTTTTAATTTTTATAATTTAGTCTTTCAAATTAATTTTTATGGTATAATTTTATAAATTATAAATATCTTCTAAAATTATCTAGACTGTTGTGATTTCATGCATGACATAATCTACTAAATGAAAAAAATAATTAATTTAAATCAAATCAAAATCAATTAAGTTCAAATCAAATTAATATTAAACAAAAAAATAAAATAAAATAAAATAAAAAAGAATATGGTAGAATTGTGGATACCATTTTCTATATAACGGAGATTGGTATTTCATTTTAAGGGGGCTTTAGCAATGTCTATAAAAAAAAAAAAAACAAAGTAAAAATACTAAAAGTATATAGATTTTCAAGCATTTTCAAGGTAAAATTCTTGTAAATTTCTAACTTTTTGTTTATTTCTTATTTGAATCTTCTTTTTAATGAGCCAAATGAATACTTTGCTCATGATTTTTTATTCATGTTGAAAGGCCAAGTATGATCGCTATGATTAAACTTTTTGATTTTGATGTTTTAGTTAATTTTTATTAGAAATAATTTGATTTTTCTTTGAGATTATTTGTGCATGTTGATATATATCGTTATTTTCATGTACATATGTTTATGTATTTTTTCTTAATATTTTCATGTTGTTTTACAAGATTTATAAATTATTTTTTTATGTTTTTATGCTTATTTATGCTTGGTAAAAATTACAACATGAATGTATATTAATAGTTATAAAAATATGTGATGAAAAATTATTTTTTTGGAAATATCATGCTGGCAGAATTATTTAGGGTCTGATTTTGTGATGTTTTAATTTTATTTAGCTTATTTTGTAAATATTAGAAATTTTAGGAACTAAATTGCAAAATACATAAAATTTTTTGTACCATTTTTGGTTTGGCCGAAAGCTTCTTGGGCTTTAAGAATTCTGATTCATGTGTTTACAAACATGATTTAGGTATTTTTAAGACTTTAGGAGTCAATTTGTAATTTTAGAAAGTTTAGGGATTAAATTACAAAAAATAAAAGTTATGCTTTTGAGGCTAAAAGTATTTGGCCGAACCTTTGTATATATTTTTGCCATTTGTTTGTTGATTTTTAGTTGGTTTCATGATTTTTTGTGATATTTTATCATATAAAGATCAAAATGTAATTTTACAAAGTTTAAAGGTTATTTTATAAGTAGAAAAATTTTTTAAGGCCAATCTACTTGGTCGAATGCTTGTTGAAGTATTAGCTGTATTTTCATACATAATTTCATGTGATTTTTTATGATTTTTAGGTTATTTCATTGTATAGGGACTAAAATGAAAATTTAGAAAAGTGTAGGGACTAAATAGCAAATTGAGGTATTTAGGGATAAAATGGTCATTTTGTCACTTTTAAAAATTTCTATTATTCCTATGGCCTTCCATAGGGGTATGAAAATTTTCAAAACTTTTCGTATCCTCTTGGTTTTTCATCAGGTACAAAATGAAATTTTGAGAAGTTTAGGGGCCTAATTGTAATTTTTGCATTTAAGCCAAATTTATCACTTTTAAAAATTTTTATTATTCCTATGGCTTTCTAAAGAGGTATAGAAAATTTGAAAACTTTTTGTATTCTCTTGTTTTTTGTCGGATACGAATTAAATTCTTAAAAGTTTAAGAGCTTAACTGTAAATTTTGCATTTTAAGCCAAATTTTGAATTTTTTTAGTTTCCTATTTAGGGTAAATTCATTATTTTATGATTATTCTAGTGTCTATCAGGGTACCAAGATACTTTCACATCAAAGGTATACCCTAAGGGCATTTTGATAATTTTTCTCACCAGATGCTTTTATGCCAAAGGTGAATTTTTAAGATTGATTTAGCCTTCGTAGATCATTTTAAGGTCTATTAAGATTATCGCGATATTTTATGTCGAAGATATGCCCTAGGGGCATTCGGTAATTTTTTTCGAGCTAAGTCTTAGATAAATGTTGAGATGCTTTTGGGCCAAAGGTGTATATTTATGATAGGTTCACCTTTTTATTATCATTTTCGGGTCCTTACGATAACTAGTATACTTTCACGTTAAAGGTATACCCTAAGGACATTTCGATAATTTTTTATAGAGCCAAATCTTTGGTATTCTCCGAATACTTTTAGGCCAAAGGTGCATATATTAGGATAAGTTCACACTTTTATTATTATTTTTGAGTGTGTAGGATAATCGAGATACTTTCACATCAAAGGGATGCTTAAGGGCATTTTAGTACATTTACATTAGAACCCAGTTCAATGTGATCACGGGATACTTCTACGTCGAAGGTGTACAATAGGAATAGATTCATTTGTTTATCAAGTTTTAGAATCTTTAGGGTACCAGGATATTTTCATGTCGAAGGTACACCTTAATAACATTTCATTAATTTATTTTTATAACCGAGTCCTTTAGGGTCACTTGGATACTTCTATGTCAAAGGTGTACTTTAGGGTACATGTTGGTCATATCGATCACATTCAGATCCTTAGAGTCGAGTTTAGTACATGTTCATCTAAAATGAGTCTTGAGAGATTTTTATTTTATTAATACTTATAATAAAACTAGAATTCTTGTAAATTAAGGCAATGTCTCATATGTTAAAATAGTATATGAAATTCCTACCAGAATATGCGAGTGATTCTACAGATTATTTTAATAACTAGACACCTTTTTCAAAATAAAAGTTATGTTTTTTCAAATTTTGTAAAAATAAAACCTTTTGTATCTTGCAAGTTCTCTAGCGGGGTACGACAGAGAATGATAAAAATCTTCATGTTCACTTGGTTCTTTGAGAAGGTGCAAAAGAAATTTTGATTTTTAAAAATATTAAAACTTGACTTTCTTGAAATAATAAATTTTTTAATAAAATATTATGGGAATTATAATTAAATATCAAATGCTAAAATTTAATAAAAATCAAAATTTACTTTAACACGCAACTAATGGGTATTGATTGCCGAGCATCATAAGAAGGTCAATCCTTACTTGTGATTGTAATCCACTCCCGGACCCTTTTAAGCGATCTCTTATATGTGCGTAGATATCTGAGTTTGTTTTTATGGGTTTCGTAACCTTTGAAATATGAACTCTAGCATAAGTCCAATCTCACCTGGCTAAAATAAGATTGGTGGCGACTCCAAAATAAATGGTCATTTCGTAATGACTGTTTAAAGTTAAGTCGAGTGGGTGATTCATCTCGACAACTAAGTCTCTAGGCACAACAAAAGAATTCTAGGAAAAGTAATAATAATATGGCCCCAAATAAAAGAAAATAATGATACATATATATATATAGAAACAAAGGGTACACTGTCATTTTTAATTCGGGCTGGTCGAGATTTGCATTTGGGTCATGTTGTGACATATGTAAGTCCCTCCCTAAAGATCCATAGAGAAATCTGGTTATTTCTATGCTTGCATCTTTTGTTACCTTTTCTTTTTATTTTATTGATTTTAGAAATCCAATACATGTATAAGGTAGGACTTTATAGAGATTTGCATCCTTTCACTCTATATCTTGTAGCAAGACTGATACACTATATAATGTATCTTTTAAATCCTTGCACTAAATTATTGTTGTTATTGTATATAGTAGTAAGCGAAGGTCGTATCCACAAAGATTGTTCTTAATTTATAAGTTTTGATGCTAAAATCTCTAATCTAATATATGATTAAACAAATTTAAAAAACTTTACAAAAAAGCGAAGATAGAGGTGTTGATTGTATTGAAATGCAAAAAAAATATGAAAACTAAGTTTTAAGAAAACAAAATTTTATATCTAACAAGTAGCAATAATGATGAAAAGTATGTTAAAGAATCATTTGTCACCTCTAAACATAAATTACAAATCACTATTGGAATTATCTTTAATTACCTCTTGAAACTATCAACCGTAGATAACAACAAGCTTTACTACCCCAATCTTTCCTTCATTTCTCTTTAAATAAAATAAGCTCTCTATTTAATCTGTAACTACTAAATAAACTAGAATAAGCTTTTTAGATTTAATTTAATAAAAGCTTAAAGATGAGAAAGATAGGTTGATCTAAGTAATAACAAATAAGCTCAGATTATTTAACTTAGGTTATGTTCTACATCGTAATCAATAAAAACTTAACCATAATAATTGACCACAAACTACTATTAATGAACAAGAAAACAAAACAATTATAGATCAAGATTCCTAATCTAGCAATGGATGATTATCAAGTTCTATTTAGTTGCGCACCTAAACAAATCAAGATAAGAATCATAAACAATATTTATGGAAGAACATAAGCAATTTTAATAGATAATTGTTCAATAATTCTAAAACTCAATTTCAATATCATGTCTAGAGCTTTGAAATCACCCTTAACCATAAAAGAATTTAGTTGCACATGTTTGTTATACTCAAGAACAAAAATTTCAGTAAGAATGAAAGAAAAAAAGAAAAGAAAAGGAGAAAGAAGAAACTAAAGTGTAGTGGCTGGTTGTAATCTTCTTCTCTTTTAGTCTTTTTTTTTTTTGTTCTTCTCTTTTAGTTCTTCTTATTATGCTCTCCTTTCCTCTTAATTTTTACTTTTTTCCTTTTGCATGCTAATGTTAACTCTCTATTTATAGTGGTTGAAAACCTTAGGTTGGAAAATCCTATTCAAGTAGGAAATTTGAATGTTACTTTTAAAGTAGATTTGGTTGACCAATTTTAATGCTTTTGAGGCAAGTATATGTTTGCTACTTCAATATTTTCTTCCACATTTGTGATTCTAATATTCTAAGCTTAGTAACATCCCCATTAAAAGTTTTTGCTTTATTCTCCAAAATCAAGTATGAAATTAAACAACAAATGTCACAATGTGGCCGAGATTTGAGTCCTGACCCGTCGAACTTAAAGATGGATGAATCCCTCATTTTTATATATTCCTTGTTTAGGGACCGAGTCATTGAGGTGAATCACTCACTTGACTTAACTTAACTCTAAATAGTTGTTACAAAACGACCAGTTATCTTAGAGTCACCACCAAATCTATTTTGGCTAGGTGAGATTTGTCACCTATTAGAGTTTGTCTTTTAAGAGTTACGAAACCCTTGGAAGTGAACTTTATGGTCCACGTTAATGCCAGAGATCACATGAAAAGATTTGAAAGTTAATTATTATCATGAGTAAGGATCAATCCCTCTTATAAAGCTTAAAAACCCTAACTTTTTAATAAATTGTTAACTTAAATCATGATTTTGTTCGGTCTTGGTATCCAATATTTAATTATAATTCACATATGTCAAAATTTCCCTAAGCTAAATTTATTTTTCCATTCGAGTAAATCAGGTTTTTAATATTTTTAAAATCAAAATGTCATTCATACCCAGTTGAACAAAAAAAGAGAAACACGAATTTTGTTTTATGAAACTAAAAAATTTTCAATTTTAATTGTTTTGTAAATTATATCTTATTATTAAAATAATTCGTGGAACCCCTTCCATTTGCTGGAAACATTCCATGAACTATTTTAACTCAGAGATATTGTCTTGATTTTCAAAAATATAGATTTTATCAAAAATAATCAAAACTCATCCTAAGACCTATTTCAATGAAAAGTATGAAACCAAACTCGAAAGGCTTGAGTTTGGTTGAAGAGACCAAAATATCCCACAAAGTATACCTTTGACATGAAAGTATCCTAGCAACTCTAATAGACTCAGTTTTGAAATAAAATTTCTAAAATGTCCTCTAAGATATACCTTCAACATGAAAGTATCCTAGTAACCTTAAAGGACTTGATAATGACATGAAATGATAAACCTATCCCTAAAGTACACCTTCAACATGAAAATATTCTGATAACCCCAAAAGACTTGGCTCTAAGGTAAAATTATTAAAATGCCCCCTAAAGTATACCTCGACATGAAAGTGTCATACTAACTCTAGAAGACTTAATAATATCATGAAATGACTAATCTATCCCTAAAGCACACCTTTGACATGAAAGTACATTGTTGACCCTAAAGGACTCGATTTTAAGGTAAACTTACTAAAATGCCCCTCAAATATACTTTGAATGTGGAAATATCCCAATAACCCTAGAAGACTCAATAATGATATGCAATGACAATCATACCCTAAATAAGCAACTTAGATAGTAAAGGTAAGCTAAATGACAAAATTTGCTAATAAGTCCTTAAACTTTCCAAAATTATACTTTTAACTCATAAAAGGTGGGAAAATGCTAAAATTACTTATAAAATGTCCTAAATGCATTAAATAGGCCATTTAATGCTGAAATGCCTTAATTAATCCTAAGATGCAAGGTATTTTCTAAATGGACTTAAACTTTCCTAATTTTTCAATTTAGTCTTTAAATAATTTAAAACGCAAAAACAATGATCAAAATATATAAAGACACATGGAAATTTCACCCAAAATTACTAGGACCACTAGGCCAAACACCTTTGGCCTTTAAAACAATATTTTTTCAATTTTGTAATTTAATCCCAAAGGTTTTTAAAATTATAAAAAGGCCCCTAACAAGCTAAAAACGCATGATAAGCCATCAAAGCATGTTAAAATTGCATGAAAGTGTCCCTTAAGTGTATTACATAGCTTCGGCTGAGTCCCCATGGCCTACAAAAAATTTTAAAAAATTGTAATTTAATCTATACATTTTTTAAAATTACAAAAAAGACTGAATAATTAAATTAATACCAAAACACATCAAATAACCTAGAATAATCAAAGGGAAAAATCACAAAACCTCCCTTTTAGATTCAGCGATGTGAAAAAAAAAATCAAAAAAATGTTTTCAAATTTAAATCCATAAATATATTGGTTTAAAATGACATCAAGGTGCTTGAATGCTTATATTCACATGCAAACACTTTCTAACAAAAAAAAAAAAACTTGTATCTTATGACTCCAATATATCAAGAATTATATAAGCATGGCATCAAAAAGAACATGGCATCCCATACATTTTTTTGCAAATACTCATATATCATCAAAATCATGATTTTATACATGTATGTCACAAAAAAAAGTTATGGCATAAATTATTTGGCATTATTATGAAAATAATAAAAATAATGTAAAAATGTAGTGGCATCAATACTTACAACCAAGTAAGAAATCAAAATACAAGACTATGAAAACAAAAATCATACATTTGTCACAACATGATTTAGAATGCATGCATGTATCATGAAATATTTATGCAACATTATTCAAGAAAAATTAACATGCAAATGACAAAAATAACATATGAAAACAATTTCACAAAAAAAATAATAAATAATTTTTTTTTTCTTTTTCTTGTGGAAATTAAAAAATTAGTAACTAAAAAATATTTTGTTCATAGCTTAGCACTTGGCCTTTCAACATGGCTTGAAATCCATAAGCACAAGTGTTCACTTGAGCAAAACTTAGGATCATCAAGCTCTCAAAAAGAAAGAAATTCAAATCAAGAATGAAGATTAAAAAAATTGTAGAAAAATACCTTTGAATTTCTTTTAAGATTTTTTTCTCAAAAATTAATTTTCAAAAGCCAATGATCTTTGTAAAAAAAAAACAAAAAAGAAAAAAATAGCCAACTAAAAATGAGATTTTATGGAAAGAATATCCAAACTTGGTAGGAAACTACCTTTTCTAAAAAAAATTCAACAGTCTTTCTTCTTTTTTTTTCAAAGCTTCCGAGAATTTCTTTTTTTTTTTTTTTGAAAAGATAAAGATGAAAGAAAAACCATGGAGTTTTTTGTCCCTATGTGGCATCACTTATGGCTCCAAAAATAGCCATCTTTTTCTTTTTTTTCTTTTAATTTGTTTGGTGGAAAATAATTAAAATTTGGCATACACCCATACCTTTGTCATAATCCACTATGCCTTTGTCATATGACTTATAGGCTATCATCTAAATTCCATGATGGCCATATTGCACCTTTTTGCCTAACGTGCTGGAATTTAGTTGGAATGGAACTAAATTGGTTGAAAAAAAACCCAATCCCAACCTAATTAGTTCCCTTGTAATCATAATGGAAATAATTCAAATCAAACTAGTTTGGTTAGAAGAAAAGTTTAATTCTAACCAAATTAGTCCTACGTAATTAGAAATTAATTGGAATTTCTCACAACATGGCTGGGACTCTAATCTTGAATAAGCCAAACTTAAAAGGCCCTCGTTCCAATATTTGTTGATGTATCACTATATTATATTTTTTTATTCCTAAAGGCCATATCATTATTAATATTTTTTTGTCTTTAGGGACTGGATTGTCGAGGTCAGTCACTCAATCAATTTACCCCTAAATAGTTAACACAAAATGACACCAATCAATTTTGGCTAGGTAAGATTGGTCACTATCGAAATTAGTATTTCAAGGATTATGAAACCCAAAATAAATTTCGAGATATACAATAATGCCAGATTTAAAAGGGTCCAGGAGTTAGTTATAATCGCAAGTAAGGATTAAATCCTCTCATGATGCCCGATAATTGATACCTTATTAATTATGTATTAACTTAAATTTTTATTTTTATTCAATTTTTATCTGATATTTAATTATAATCCTCATGCATCAAAATCTTTTATTTTAAATTTATTATTTCATATAAGAAAATCAAATTTTAATATCTTTAAAAATAAAATTATTTTTTTGTACCCTACCGAAGGTTCGGAGGAATACAAATGGTTAAAATATCCTCCATACCCTATTAAAGGATCAGAGGAATGTGAAAGGTTTTATTTAAAAATCAAAATATCTCACATATCCCACCAGAGGATTAGGGAATGCAAAAGGTTTTGTTTCATAAAATTTAAAAAATCCTAACTTTTATTTAAAAAAGGATATATCATTGTTAAAATAATCTACAAAATCCCTCTCATATTCTAAGAGACATTCCACATGCTATTTTAATTTGGAGACATTGCCTTAATTTTAAAAATTTTAGTTTGACATAAAAATTACCCTAAGACCCAGTTTAGAAAAAAAGTATTAAACTTGACTCTTAAGGATCTGAATTTGATCGAAATGACCAACAAGTCCTATAAAGTACACTTTTGTCATGAAAGCATCCCAGTGACCCTAAAAGACTTGATTTTATGGTAAATTATCAAAATACCCCTAAAATATACCTTTGACATGAAAGCATCCTACTAATCCTAAAAGACTCAGTAACATTATAATAGGTGAACCTGTCCCTAATGTGTAACTTTGATATGAAAGTATCCCAGTAATCATGTAGGGCTTGGTTGTAAGATAAATTATTAAGATGCTCCTAAAATACACCTTCGACATGAAAATATCCTAGTAACCTAAAGGACTTGAAAATAATAAAAAAAGATGAATATATCCCTAATATGTACCTTCAATGCTAAGGCATCCCAGTAAACCTAAAAAACCTAAAAATTATAAAAAATTAGATTTTTACCCTAAATGGGTAATTTGGATATTAAAGGTAACCCAAAATGCAAAAATTATAATTAAGTCTCTAAACTTTTCAAAATTACATTTCGTACCCTATCAAAGAATTGAAAGAATACGAATGGTTTTATATTCTCCACACCCCATTGAAGGTCCAGAGGAATGCTAAAATATTCATAAATTACCAAAATACCCTAAATGAAAAATTAAATGTTAGAAATGATCACTTTAACCCCAAAATTCTAGCTTTTCCTAATGATCCCTAAACTTTGTAAACTTTACAATTCGGTCCCTAAACATCAAATATATCACAAAAATCATCAAGATCATACCAAATGACATGAGTAATTTGGCCAGATATATAAAATCTAAAAATAATTTTTTAATGTTTGCAATTTGATCCCTTTATTTTTTAAAATTAGAAAGTAGCATCAAAACATCAAAAACTTCTTCAAATTAGTCCATGCATGATTTGACCAACGAAGAGAAATACCTTTCCAAAGCCTTAAAATTTTAAGGAAAATTATTTCTTAGTCCCAACAACTTTCGAAAACCATAAAATAATACAAATTCCTAAAAATCACAACTAAAATTATGTTTAAAGTTTCCATAGGTTTCGGGCTCCACCAAGAAAACATATTCATCAAAATTTTTTAGCACAATAATCATATATCTTATTTATACCAAACTCAAACATATCATCATGTAAGAAAACAAGATAAAAAACCTATACACATGTTTTTTTAACATATTGACAAGAAAATACTAAGTAAAATAATATCAACATGAACATTTATATATGAAAAATCAAAATCATATCACAAAAATCAACATCATGTCAACAACGGACATATTTCATGAAGAAAATTAAGTTATTATTAAAAAAAAAAAATTCAAACATAACAATTAAATTAAACAAAATAGTTCATAGCCACCAAGCTTATGCCTTTCAATGTGGATTAAAATCCATGAGCTTAAGCATAATTTGGCTCAATAAAAGGAAGAAAAATGAATGAAATGAACAAAAACTAAAGATTTTACAAGAAAGATTACTTTAAAAGCTTACTAGCTTAGAAAATTTTTAGAGTCTTTATTGTTTTTTTTCTTAGAATTGTTAGCCTCATTTTGAAGAATTCTTCCTATATTTATAAGAGGGAGATTCAGCCAAGAAGGAATAAAATCCTTCTTGGCTGAATTGGCCATTGTTTTTCTCATTTTTTTTATTTATTTGATAAATTAAGTTGTAAATTAGTTCACAAGATGAGCCTTAATTAGTTAAATTTATGTTTTAGCATAAGTCATATGCATTAGTCATCATCTAGGGTTTAGACTTTATGATGATGATGATAAGCTTTAAAAAGAAATCTTGATCAACAATACCCTAAAAATGAATTAAAAGGATTAAACTGTAACAAATTAAAAATTATGCACTCAAATAATAAAATTTTATCTGATAGGATTCAATTAAAAATTTGATCAAATAGTAGGTCTAATTGAAAATTTATAAAAAAATATTGGGCCTCAATGAATTAATAAGAAAATTAATAAATAGGCTTTGTTGGAAAATTAATTTAGGCCCAAAATATTCAAATCAGCTTTTTGAAAAATTCCATATGAATATTGTTAGCTTCAAAGGAAAGACTGAACCAAAAGGGGGTGAATTGGTTTTATCAAAACTTGATAAATTTGAAGTAAATTGAAAATTAAAAATAAGATAAGGATAAGAAAAGCCAAAAATCAATGTATAGAGGTTTGGTCCTTAAATTTGGCACTTACGTCCTCTCTTCTTGGTACTTTCTTATGAAGGTGATTTCCACAATTCACTAAACAAATTGTTACTTTGAAGGCTAAGGTATAACCTTACACCACTATCTCTTAAGGCTTAGATAGAACATTTCCATTCCTTTGAGAATTTTACCCTAAACTCTCAAATATTTTCACTCACTTTCACATAACCCCTTTTGTGATATGAATGAAGTATTTTGCAAACAGATTAAACCTCTAGTAGGTAGATGTTTGCTGAAATTTAAGTACAAGAAGAATGAGATACAAATAGGCTTGAAGAGCATGAATTTGATACAAGTAGAAATAAAGAATTTCGATGATTTTGAGCTTTTGTTGTTCAATGATTCAATGAAATTTGTATCTCTACTTGTTCAACTTGTGTTCATTCAGTCCCGCACTATAGTATCAATACAATACCAATAGTATCGATACAAAAATAAAAAAAAGTAACTGTTATAACTTGTTGTATTGATACAGGGATTTGAGTATTGATACTAAGCAAGCTATATCAATACAGACACTATTGTATTGATACATTTGAGGGTTTCAGCCAAACCTTGGCTACTATCAAGCCTTGTATCGATACACATGGGGTGAGTATCGATACTAAGCAAGCTGTATCGATACATACACACTTGTATTGATACATTTGAGGGTTTCAGCCAAACCTTGGCTACTGCCAAGCCTTGTATCAATACTCCTAGGGTGAGTATCATACCAAGTACACTGTATTAATACATACACACTTGTATGGATATATTTGAAGGTTTTTAAGCATAGTATCGATACATTTGTTCTTTGTATCGATACCAACCTTCAAAAACATTTGTAAAATAATTTTTGTTAACTTAAACAAATCCCAAAAAATATTCTAAGTATAAATATACATTTTAGAGCATATAATTTTTGACAAATTACAAACTTAGCACTTTTCAAAATATTTTTCAATTTAAACACAAATACCAAGTTAAGTATTAATTTAACCTAAGTTGTTTGTTATATCAAAACCAAAATCAAGGTTAACAATCTCCCCCTTTTTGATATAACAAAACTTAAGATAAA
>JBBYHK010475039.1:4546-19139 GCA_038382065.1 Adansonia grandidieri | reverse complement strand
AAATATGTAATATTAAGTTATATTACCAATCATAATAATTTATATAATAGATAATATAACTTATGTAACTGTAATATTTATTGATAATTTTAATTTTTTTTATGATAATAATTTATGTAACTTATAATATATTTATATAATTATAATGATTTTATATATTATTATATAATAATATACGTAAAAATCAAAAAATAAAACCGGTTGCCTGGAGCCTCTTGGGAAGCCTCTTGGGAAGCGCTCCCCAGAAGTCAACTTACCTGTACATAGTTATTAAAAATTACTGGTGGATATATATGAATACATATATATATATATATATCAAGTTACAATGGAAATTAACGAACGTTCTTAGCAATTGAATCAGGTTGACTTAGAATTACAAGTCTGCAAATCAACACGTTGCAGTTTTCAGGATGATTCTAGATGCCTGATCTTTCAAAACGAAGTATAGATATGGATCTGGTGGATAACTGGTGAATGGAGACTGACTTTTTTTTAGGACAGCGTGATCAGTTTTAACTAACATTAAACGACAAACTTTTAAAAGAACGAACGACAACCTACGGTTTTCTCGCTCGAAAGATGAAGAGGGCGGCAATGGCTGTTTTCAAGCACGTGTTTTGATCAGACTGTTCCAAATTATTTTCTAGCGTTGTCATCGAACGGTTCACAAACAATCCTTAGCTCACCATAACGTCATTAAATAACTGTAATATTCTATGTTTTTTGTCTTTAGAAAGTCCTTTTGATTCTTTACAAAACAGAGAAAATTTTAAGGCTTCGAACTTAACCAATGATTTGAAAAAAGCAAAAGCAAAAGCAAGATTCTGGGCAGCAATTTTTGGTACAAGACATCAAATTAGCAAGCATTGAATTTCCCTCTTTTTTATTGTTTTTTTTTTGTTCATAGGTTTTTTTTTTTTTTATTGTACTTATAGAAATTAGAATTTTGTTTTATGTATGTGTGATTATATATATATATACATCCATTTCCCCAAAGTTGAATCAGCTTATTTTCATTATTTTGTTGTTAGATTACTGCTTTCTTCAATGGAAGATGATTCTTTTATTTCCCTTGTTTTTTTTTTTTCTGGTAGAGTTGACTCTTACCGCTCTGTTCAGAGTTAGGCTTACTTCCTCTTTGATCTTTTTGACAATATTTAGATGACCAGAAATGACAAAACCCATTAGCTTTTTTATCTTGAATGAAAAAAGCAGTTAATGATCTAAGCCAACGGAAATTTTCATCTCTTAATTAGTGTTAATTTGTAAATTCCCGGTTTTTTTCCCATATTTTTACCATTTTGGCTGCTATCCACCAATGCCAATTCATCATCTAGTATTCGTTGAGGATTCTTGATGGGCAGGCTCTATCTATGTGTTCTTTTTTCCCCCAATCTTTTACACTTTCCCTCTGTTTTGGATACATTTGACTTATCTGAAACATATCATCCTATCTGATCATTAAGAATAATTTCCCTTTTCAAACAAGTTTTACACGGTTACCCAGACTTGTCATTTTCCCCAAGTATTTGTCTCTGGCATTTCTGTTTGACACATATACTAACATGGATACAGGGTATAATCCTCCAAATATATGAAAAGTTTAGAATAATTGAGTATACCCGTGTCGGATTGGTATCTATATCTAACATTCACCTCGAGTCCAGGTAATATAAAATTTACACAGATTTTACACTCATTTATGTTATGAGTTACTCACATCTGTGCAGTTTATTATTGAATTGTCTAGATCAACTTGGAACCTGTCAATCCTCAAAGATGAATTTGGCATCCCTGAACATGGAGGATACTACATCAGAAGCTACGAGCCCGTATTCAACCTTGCAGATGGATTATGCTACATTGTATGGCCAAAACCATCTTGATCCATGGAACTTTGGGCACCATACAAATAGGGTAGTTCTCCATTCTCAAGCAAACCAATGCCAATTGATTCAAGGGGAACCATCTGAAGCTTCAGGCCAACCAAGAGCAAGAGGTTACAGAGCTAAATTGAATGAATCTCAGAAAAGAGAACATAAAAGACTGAGTGATATGAAGTATCGGCAGAAGCAGAAGGTAATGAAATAGAAATGTCTTTCTCGATTATTTTTGCTCATGTTTCCCATTAAAGTTGCTTTCATATGAGGTTAATTCTATATTCAAAAGAAAATATTTGGGAGCTTAATAATTATAACAAATCATGGCTACTTTGGCCCTGATGAAGCTGATAGTGCATGTAAAGATGTCGATGACAAGTCGAGGCTCTATTATCCCCGAAGAAAATGATATTGCAGAGAAACCTCAGTGAGCATTTGTAAGTTCCTCTATCTGATATTGCACACAAACTTCAAAATTTATTTGTAAGTCTCTCTTTATTCTTTTTAATCGAATCAAATCATTTCCAAAGAGTTTTGAAACAAGAAAAGAAACAGCGAAGGTAGATTACAAAGAATAACTGGTAAAATATATATGCCATGCATATCCTTATTGTTATTTTTTACCATCTATCTAGCTGTAATCCAGTATCTGCCCTCATCATTTGAAGCCTGAGATGTGCAGTTTAGAAATAATTTTTGTTAGATTCTGTCATTTCCTCTTGCTTGGCACGGTTAATGAGAAAGAAGGGAGTAAATAACAGGGAAAGTTGAATTGAACTTTTTTTTTCGAAGGCATCAGATTCAAACATGAATGATATAGTATTAGGAGTTTTACCTATTAGTAATTTTAATGGGAAGATTTGATTCTTCAGAAAACCGGGATGCTTCTGGATATTCTTGATTCTTGATTCCTAGGAGTAACTAAACCCGTTAACTGAAATCTATATTCGTACATCCTTTGGTACTAATATAGCAAAATAATAAAGAATACATATATTTATGGTATCAATAAGTCTCCTAAGTATATTTGGTGGCATTGCAGGTACAAACGAAACTTCAAGGGGACTTTTTTAATGCCCTATGCAATGTTAGAGCCAAAAGGAGATGAAAAAAATTTTTGAGTTATTTAATGGTTCAATTGTTAGTGATTGACTGCTTTGTTGCTTTGAAGCCCTGAGGTGAAACCCTCAGGCCAGCAACTCCCTTATCGATAAAGGAAGTTCGCTGTATCTTGCAGACGGTTCAGGATGGGCTAGAATAATCCAATGTACTATGAGAAAAAAAAAATTGATGGTGGCTGCTATGCATTTGGATAATGTTTTTTATATTTTTCCTGGCATGAATTTTGCTATGACTGTCTGTATCTCTTCTTTGATGTCAGTTCTCTCTTTGTGCAGATAAAGGAAAACGAACTGGCTGCCGAGATCAAATGTTTGCAAGAGGAGAATGGGCGGTTGAGTACCGAGAACAGACGCTTGCAAGAGGAAAATCGAAGGTTAACTGCTGCGAACAGACACTTAGAAGAGCACGTTAGAGGACTGCAATCCCGGGGGAAACATCCGGCAGATGATACACAGAGACAAGATAGTCATATTTCCCAATCAATCAGCCAGCTCGATCATCAAAATGTTAATGCCCAGGTAGGTGGTTTCGGCTTCTGTAGTAGTTTAGTGCAAATAATCTCATCTAGTAAGCTTTATTGTTTTAGGAACTCGTTTCTTTAGTTCCTCCTTGGTGCGTTGTATTAATATCTTTGCCAAACTAACAATTGTGGATATCAAGATTTCACCCATAAAATTAGTTTGGGCAATTCTTATCAAAACTTGACATCTTATATATTGTCCTAAGTTGGCAGACATCTTCCCTTCTTGTTGGCTGCTAATATCAAGCAAATATTGTTAACTTGTGAACCTAGAAAATATCATGAACACGTTTTCTTTTTCCTTCTTTGATGTACTTAATCTAATTCTTATATTTTATTTGATTCCTCAATCTCCTAGAATTATTTCAGATTGAAATTTGTTTTTTGATTTCTTAGACCAAATTGGTCATCTTATATATTAGTTACTCATCTCTAACACATCCTTTCTCTTAACTTGCAGGACCACCGCGGATTAGACTCTAGTAGTGAAGAAGCTGTTTACATGGTAGGGTTAATGTTACAAATCCTTATTATCAATTTTTTTCCTTGAAAAGGATTAGGGTTTTTACTTGATCAATTTGAGGTTAATTGTAGCTTGCGATCCATGGAAGTTTCTTATTTTTCAATAATGAGTAGAACTTAGAGATCAAAGATAGCTTGATATTTATCATATTGCTAGAAAACAAGACGCCTGAAGTTAAATCTAAATGCACCTTTCTTTAAAGTTCTAATTCCTGAAGCATGATATGTTTTCCGACTTCTTATTTTAGTTTGACGGTTTGGAAGTAAATGACTTGCGAAGTCTGTTGTTACCTGGGAAAGAGACGAATCAAAATCGAAGAGTTGCTGTCCATGAGTCTGTTGTAGTACATCCAGAGAGTTCTCTAAGTGGCATGCGCCATGCTGACATGGCTATGACCAAATTCCTTAAGAAACTTGATGAAGAAGTTTTGAGCAATGTAGACTTCTCTGACTTCACAGGTTTAGAGGGCGAGCCAACTACAATCGGGAGATACAGTTTCCCATCGTCTCTAATTCCTACTGTCGAGAGAATCAACGATGTATGTGGCGATGTTTCTGCAAAAAGTCTAATAAATTCCAGTGCTGCTCGTACAATCTATGTTCTGTTCTGTGCTACAATCCAAGAGATGGACAATCTACAACTTGAGCAAGTTACTGAGAAGAAAATATTCAAGTGGAGGGATGCAATCAAGGATGCTCTACGCATTAATTTCAATGTGAGATTCGCGATGGAACACTTGAAGAAAATTGCCCGTGCTTACTTCGGTTTAATAGGATGCCTACTACTCCAGAACATCAATGCAAGGATCTTCCAATTAGAGGCTGAAGTGAATGACTGGAAAGCGAGACGTGCTGAGATGTATGAAGGATCTAAGTTGTGCATAGCTGCTTCCAAGGAGTTAACCGGGGTGCCTGTCAGCACAGGTCTATTTCCTTAGTCCTATTGCAACCAGACTCGTGCATATTTGACATTTTGATTCATTTCTTACATTCACCACTTGTGAAAACAGATACACCATCTTGGCCAATATCTTGTTCCTCCAAATTATCAGAGTCTTTCACCATTGAACTCTTATTTGCTAAAAGTATAGATAAAAACCACCAGTGATCCCCTATCGCTGTCATTCATCTGTTTGATAACACACAAACTCTCATGTCTCCTATGAACTTCACCAAAGGCTTTCCTTTTATCAGCTACTGATGCCACCTAAATACTGTTGGGTTCAAGCCCCATCATGTCTGAATATGTGCTGGCCACAGGTGTTAGGCACGGTACTTTTAAGGAAAATAAAACGTTCGGACAACATAACTTGTCCCACAAAGATTGAGAGATCTACCACACTGTGGCCTTCAATTAGAGGAAAAGGGAAAATCATTGTATAGTTTGTACTCTACCTTAACTCTTTGCATTCTTCTCAATTGTTGCGAGTCTCACGTAGGGCTCAGAATTGAGACAATTAATATTTGAACATTTAATTTATTCAACAGTAGATTTGATGCCAGTTTCTTCTATAGATTTTCCCTCTACATTCGAATAAAATCTGCTTTCGTTGCATTGTGATTAATTATTGATATGTGTAAAAATCCTAAGATGACAGTTATGACAGTTGGAGTCTGATGGCAGCAACTAAGATAGTGAGAAGCTGTTAGATCTGTTACAGATAGTTAGTAACACTTGTAAGCCATATAAGTAGCAAACTACTAACAAACTGTTCTTTACGGTACAATACAATCAGCTTCTTCTTCTCTTAATTCTCTGTTCTCTATTTCCTTTATTCTCTTTTGGTTCATTGCTTTCCATGCTTGAAGGTTGCTCTTGATTACTCCAGCCTTCCTGTTTGTTAAGCTTACTTGTACAGCTATCAATTATCCTGGTTCTTGTTTGATTTGTCCTACGTGTTTAATCACCAACCTGATATTACATCTCTGTAGTTGCATAATTTCCAGCTTATAGAAACTGTTTGATGATTTTTATTACTTTGATTAACTGATCAAGTGATTGTTTCAAAATAGCTATCTCCCGCTGGTTACTAATCTCATCTTAGTTGATTTTTGTATAAGAACTGCAACTTTCCCAGAAACTCCTGTCCCTACAAAGCATACTGCAATTTCCGTTTATGTCACCATCACTGCCAATGGGTAAATGCCGGTTAAAAACTTGGCTACATTTCTTTATTGCTTTCACCATTAGCTTTTCCCTTAATTTATTAATATTCGCTAAAATTCATGGTTTTTTAGTACAAAATAGTGCGTAGTAAAATAAGAAGTGGTTATAGGTGTTGAGAATTAAATGCTCAACTTACTAGATGCTGACTCTTAAAAGTGATTCATGAACCAATTGAATTTAAGTTAAACTTCATTTTACGCTGCATATTCTGTATACCAGAATATTTTATTTTGTCACTTTTATCTATTTTCAAATCCTGGAGTGGGATAATGGGATCCAATTTAAACAAATTCTTGTGACATTGAGGCCAACAGTATCAGGAAATAAAACAGCGTAGGTTTTTGGCACTTTCTCCATGGTGTTTGTATCTGACGAGATGATTGGCAAGTGAACATAAAATCGAACAAATAACTTACAGTACTTTTGGTTCACTGAAAATAGAATAGAGGTAAAATGTAATAGTTATTTTATAAGAATGGAATAAAGCTGGAATGAAATAGCTATAGCAGTAGTATGGTTCAGTAGAATGGAATATTATGAAATTTGTATCTTCAACAAAAGAGATTTGAATCTTGTAAAGTAATTTTGTATTATATCCAAGGCTAAATAGCTATTCAATGGAGACATTCGAAATAGCTATTTCAAAAATTTAAGTAATAAAACTGGAATCAACCATTTGATGAAATTACAATTTCACGAACCAAAGAGTTGCATTATTATAATGCGCCAAATAATCCATATCATGAAATAATTATATATGTAAACCAAATGCTGTTAGAGGGTTTTGAGGCCATTTAAATAGCGTGGCAGTCTCGGATGATGTTTGAACTTAAAAGAGGAAAATTTTTAATGGCCCAGATCAATTTTCTTGCGGTCTGATCAGAGGGTTCAGAAGCAAGTCTTCTTACAATCTGAATGAGTATCACCATCTTAGTCCAAACATAAAGCAAAGGTGATCTTGTGTCAAAACTTTTGGAAGCATCTTCTCCTCTTTTGTCTGATCTCGTTTTTCCTTTCTTTTCATCTAGCTCAAGGTTGGAAACTAAATCAAGCAAAATTTGCATTCTGGCTGGGAATCATGAAGAACTATTTTTCAAATAGTTGCAGTTCTTTTTTTTTTAAACCTCAAATATCTCAAATAATTCAAAATTTTTGTCGAACTTATCCCAAACAATAAATAACTTTACAAATGAGGTTAAAAACTACAAAAATAAATCTGTTAACTAAAGGTTCTAACTTCATTAAAAATTGTCTCTTTCGCTTTAATTAGTAATTTACAATGATTAAAAAAAATTAAACTAGATCGACTGGTCAAACTATTTGAATCAAAAATCAATAATTTATCTTACTTGTATACTATATTTAAATCGGTCATTATTCAAACCAGGACATTAAAAATATTTTAAAAATTGAACCAACAAAAAGACCAATTATATATATTTTTGTTTTATTCAAAATTTTATTTGTACTTAACGAGATTTGAATATAACATCTTAACTTTATATAAAAAACTAAACCATTAAATCAAATTCATACTTTAATTATTAATTATATCTAATATTTATTTAAAATTAAACTTGATGTTTAAATGTTAAAAAAAAAAATCAACTGACTAAAATTGAAGGTCTAATCGATTCAATTTCAACATTGGTAATTTACGAAGGTGTCAATTCTATTTTTTCCATATTCATATAATTTTGGTTTATCTTGTTTAAATAATTGAGTCTTTAAAAGAGAATGGATTAATTGAATATTTAATATCATAATTATAATCAAATTGAATATTTAATATCATAATTATAATCAAATGTTCAATTTGATAGCTAATATAAAAAATACAATTAAATATTCAAATTTTGCTTCACTTAATAATATATATACACATATATATTAGTATGATCAAGAGTATTTTAAATTTTTTTGAATTTAATCTCTTGTCCAATAATTTTAAATTATGTATTTTATAATAAGATGCAATGTGTCTTAGAATTTATTTGACTTAATTCTGATTCAGAAAAATTTTAGAAATATATTTTTTCTTTCTTCTCTCCGAAGATAGTAATCAACCAAACAATGATGACAAATAGAAAAAGGAGGTGAAACGCCATAAAACTATCTACAATCATAACCAAGAAATCGAAGAAATTGAGATTAATAATTTGTATTATATAAATTTTAATAAATTTTATATTATTTTTTTGTATTGTATAATAGTGTTGATTCAAAATTATTAGATCTAACTAATATAATATGGTATCACTTCCATTCAAATCGTTTCTTGTAATCATCGTCTAAAAATAATTCATAATTTATTACAAAAATCATTAATAAACATGTTGAAATAAATTTTCACCATTTAATTATCACATATTATGTATAATAAGTAATTATTGTTTTTTTTCAAAAAACATTATTGCACGAGGAATAACCATTTCATGTAATCTTTTCTGGTTATAGATTACTTAGATAGACCTGTACTGACAGACTTGCCATTGAACTTCTCAATAGCATCCTTGGATACCTCGGACTGCTCATATCTTTAAGCATACTCTTGTTTCGAATCATCCAAGGTAGCCTCTTTAAGTTTGAGATGGTTAAAGCCATGGTGTTAAATCCAACCAATATAAGCAGGAACAATGTTCTCCATCAAATGGTTCACGGCGAATTCCACATCGAAATCTATCCGTAAAGCATCCTTGATTGTGGCCCTCCACTTCAATATACTATCCTCAGAAACTTCCTCATGTTGTCGATCATCCACCTCCTTTATTGTTGCACAAAATAGAATATAGGTTCTCTCATCGACACTGGGGTGCATTTTACTGTTCTTAGTAACGTCTCCGCACTGCTCACGGATTTTCTCGGCAGTGGTTTGCAGAGACTTTGGGAAGTTATACCTCCCAACTGCTACGCGCTCGCCACTATCATCTAAGTCTAAGCCTGTGAAATCTGAGAAGTTAACTTTGCTCTTGCTGTTTTCCTTGATTTTCTTGACAGGTTCGGCCATGAGCGTCGACGTTCCTACGGGTCTACAATTCTCTTGATTTTCTGTAAGATTTGAACTGCTAACAATACCTTCAGTACTACTTGATTGCGGCCTGCGTAGATCATGAACGTCATTGCTGATTCGCGAACCATTGAGCTGAAACGAAAAGCCATGATTCCAGAATTAGATCAGATACATGATTTAGTTTGAGATTGAGATGTAGTTGAAGCCTTCTCTATACTGGTATTACTGAGAATTGTGATCTTTTGCTTATCAGACCAAAGAAGTATAGAGAAAGAACTCAAAAGAATGAAAGCAAAGCATTTGCTATTTGCTTTTTGAACTGAAAACAAATTGAAGACATAGCGAAATGCAGAAAACAAAAAACATCAACTAAACGAATCCTTCAGGTGCTACCTGCCGGGCTGAGGATTTTGGATGATGAAACTGCTCGGTGGTTGATTGTCTAGCTTGTGCTGGACGTGGTTCATTTGGTTGCGGGCAACTGGTTGACGCCTATATACATTGTCTGCGCTAAGCAGCCAAAATGTCCATTTCCATTCTTAAGGCGCTAATCGAATCACAACGAACTCTAATCTGGACTAAAAATGCAAATATCAAAGCAGAGATAGACATGGTTGCTAATATCTTGATGTTACGATGATTTAAGTCGACTGACCAGAAAGTTTCGTGCATGTATTGCAAACCCAAAAATATTGACATTCCTTTACTTCCATTTTCCACATCAAATTGTCTCCAAAACGCAATCTCAATTATGCATCCCTCGTCAAGAAGACAAGGTCCGCAGTCTTTTTTGGCCTTTATCATATCCAGTTATAACATAATCCGAGTGAATCTAATATTAAACATATGATTTTCACCATGATCTGAAAGATTAATTTTTTTTTTAATTCTATTTTGGTTTAGATTCGTGCAGCAAACGTAAATTCCAATTTGACAACAATGAAAAAGTTATCAGTCAATGATAAACCAATTACATGCACAAAAAGATACTAAATACCCTCAAAATGTCTTAAAACAATTGCTATACGTGGCCAGACTCTCCCAAGTCAGTTCCATGGTGGTTCTGCAAATTAAGACAATCAAAGAAATGATGAGCTAGGAACAATTGCTATTTCCCTTTAGTAACCATAAAATGAGACCAATTTGTTTGCGAAATCAGATGACAAATCGTACTCCATAGTGACACAGGGAGATGGTCTAACTTTACAAGAAGAGAAGGGAAATTGCTCATTTTGCATGTTTGCTTAAGGAGGAAACATAAAATGCTTATCTATATTGGAGGCAGAAAACTTTTCAAAAAGTGGGAATTGTGTCAACGAATTTGACAAAATCTGGATGATTTTTTTTTTTACTTATTATGACAAACATCTGAATCAATAATCATGAAAGCAAGAGAAAGCTTACTCGATTGATAAATCACATGCACAATAAACAAGAATTTGACAATACTGTTTAAGGCCTAAATCCATGGATAAAAAACATTACTATTTTTGTAGATACTTACAAATACAAACAGGTCAACTCACCAAAACTTTCACTCACAAACATCCAAATCCAAATTCACATTGCCATATACCCAAAGCTTAATTACATTCATACCCACACAATCCTATTAATCAAACCTTCACAAACTCGAAACTCTTACATCCATGAGCACTCAATACTTGTTAATCCCATGAGATTTCTGCTCTTCTAATCTTGTAAGCCAAACAACCTTAAATCTTTCCTCATGCTCATCCACCCCCTTCCTCTACCAGTAGGCTTGTATACATACTTGTCTAACAAGCATAATACCAGCTAATACCATAGAAGAATGTTGCAGTACATACAAAGTTTTGTCTTCATTTTAAGTTGGATCAAAGTAGGATGTGGAAATTATGAGCTTAGGGTTTAAGCCAGTTGGCGTATGTAGTTACCATTAAGAGGTGGCATCCAATAGGTCTTAGTTCCAATCCTAGTATTTACAGCCCCTGACCCTATTTCTTAGCTACTGCCTCTTTTATACCGAAAAAAAGAAATTATAATTATACAGAAAGATGTCAAAAAACTATAACATGTGTATCTTCAAGCCAAAATTTTTTGAGTCCAAAAGTATATCAGACTGCAGCAAAGCAATGTAATTTATGGAGTAGCCATTTGAGAGTGCAAATAACGCTTCTACTTAATTGGATAAAGATCAGACAAAAGAAATTTTCTGATATATACTAGTCAAGTTAAAGAAAAGTACAGGGTTGAAAACTGTAACAGAAACATATTAAAGAACTCTACCATGTCCAAAGACAAGTAAGGAGTTAAAATCAATTTTATCTGTCCCTAAAATAATAAAACTTGGTGAATATGGCCAATTTTGAGTGCTATATCTTGGGAAGCTTGCTATCTTGGCAGAAAAACTTGAATGATGAATGTGTTTGTCTTGGATATGTGATTGTCTGGCTTGTGCTGGCAGTTGCTCATTTGGTTGAGGACAACAGATTGACTCTTCTAAACGTCGTTTCCCAGCAAGCAAAATGTCCCTTTCCATCCATAATAAGTTAATCATATCATTAGCAGATCTCTGCAAAATCCAAGCAAAGTTCGCGCAGTGAGACTGAGAGAGACATGGCAGCTTATTTTCTCCAAGCATATGTTAATGGCCACCAAGTTCCTTTCATATATAGAAAAGTAATAATTTTAGACATAAATAACTTTTAAATCCATTGTTTGCTTTTTGCTCACATCTCCATTATCCTTGGTTTAAACTCTCCAAGCTCTTTGCTTTCCTTCATAACCAATTGTTCTGCTAGTTGTGAACATCAGATTCCATAAAAATGGCAAAAATCAGAATGAAAGAGATTTTATTTCTTTACCTTCTTTTCCTCTCTTTGTCTCTATAGTTCTTACAATTCTCTTTATCTTTTCGGCTTCACTGATTGTTTTGTCATTTCCAGATTTTGTTTGTTGTGAATCTTGAGATGGCTCTCCTTGACTCAATTGAGGTTGCCTTGTTTCTTCAAAAGGCATCACTCTACTACTCATAAACCATGGAGAGGCGAATTGATAACTCTGACTCTGACCACCCCGATTCAGTTTAAATTGTTGGGAATTCCTCGCTCCACTACTTTTAGGTTGCAGAGAATTAGATTAATCAGTCTGACTCTGATATGGTTCACTCAAACGAGGTTGGCTTGTTCGTGGAGAATGCATCAATCTGTCACTTGTGGGCTGCAGGGAGTTCATTTGATCAGTGATTCTGACCTGCTTGATTCAATTGAGATCGCCGAGAGTGCTGAGAGTTTGATTGGCCAATCTGACTCTGATTCTGATATGCTTCATTCAATTGAGGTTGGCTGGTTTGTTGGGAATGCACCACTCTGCCACTTGCATATTGCAAGGAGTTCAATTGATCCATCTGACTCCGAGCTGCTTGATTCAACTGAGAATGTTGATAATGCCTCACTCCACCACTTGTAGGTTGCAGGGGTTTTGAAATCGATTGATCAGTCTGACTCTGATTCTGATATGGTTCATTCAATTGGGGTTGGTTGTTTGTTGACAACGCACCGCTCCAAAACTTCCAAACTGCGGAAAGTTGATTTCCTCAATGTCACTCTGAACCTGATAATATCCTTGATTAAATTGAGCCTGGTTTGTTTGCTGAGAGTTCATCCCTGCAGCACCACTTAGCAACAAAAGGGGTACAATTGATGATTCTGACTCTGATCAGCTTGATTGGGCATGGATGTGTTCCTCATCTATGAGGTTGAAAATGAACTGGAAGCCATTGCTACTGAACCCTCCATAATTTCCAGATTTGAAAGCTTGGTTGGATTCATGTAAACAATCACTCATTTCAATCGACAGGAACAGATCAACTTTTGTGAGCAAGTGAATTCTGTTTGAAGTAGGAATTGGTTAGCTTTACCAAAAAAAAAAAAAAAACTAGGAAGAGAAAGACAAGAGATTCATTAAATCAGACAAAATATGAATTAAAGGTAAACTGCTGAAAATATTCTATGATCAAACTTCAATGAAATTTTATAAAAACAAAATTTTAATTCCTGTTAGCTAGAGATGGAGAAAGAAAATTATTGATGGTACTAACCCTGAAGTCTGAAGCCATTTTAAAGGGAGCAAGCTAACAACAGAATCCTCACTTCAACCTTGAAACCTGAAAATTAAACTTTCCAAATCTTGTTATGAATCAAATTTAAAGACTACTGAATGTTAGTTGACTTCACTTTTGTTCTCAAGGCATTAGCCCTTCACTCTCCAATCAGAATGTGCAAAACTCTCCCATTTTTTATTTTATTTTATTTTTTTCAATTCTTCGCTCGAAATTGCCACCTGTTTCTTCCATTTTTTTTAAAATTTTTGGTTTTGTTATTACAGTGAATAAGAACTAAATTTAAAGTCAATCGAGATGTGTTTATTTCAATTATAAATATAATAAATATTATTATGATTAATTATAAAAAAATATTAATCATAAAAAAATTTTAATTATAAGCTAATTATTATAACATGGTTATTACTATGTAAATTTTATTAAATTAAAAGAACTTTAATTATAATTTTTTGTACTTATTATTTTTTGAGTTGTTTAGAAAGAAAGAAAAAGAAAAAAAAAATAAACTCGAACAACTAGCTATCGAAAGTCTTTTAACTCTGACGTAGCCGGAGGTCAAACAGGGAATTCCAATTAAATGGGTCCCACAAAAAATTTTTAAGGGATCGTTTGGTTATTGATACGTATCCCCTTTTAACTAGTTAGTGTATTTTATTTAAGATTACATACGGTCAAACGGCCCCTCCGTTTCCCATGCAAGTGGGAAAAAGGCCCCCTGGTTGGAGAACCTTTTTACTTTTTAGACACCAACTTTCGAGGGGTTTTTTTTTTTTTTTAAAAAAAAAATTTGAAAATAATTATGTAATAAATTTTATTTTATACAGTAACATATAGACTGTATTTTCTATATAATCATTTAATAAATATATATAAATTTTATTATCATGAATTAATATGAATTAATTAAAAATAAATAATTACATAAAAATAAATATAAAATAGTCAAATATAATTTTATTAATCTCATTAATTATTTATTAATAAAATTATTATTCTACATGCATATAATTTTAATTAATTTTAATTAATTATTTTCATAAAATTAAATAAATTAAAATTATCAATATGTATACATATTTTTATTTAATACTTTTAAAATTATTTTTTATTTATTTTACTATCATCATTATATTTAGATTCAATTTAAATTTATCATTTCAATAATTAATCTTATTACTCCAGCTAATTAATTTCAGCAGACCATCTATATTTTCTAGGCCCAATTAAAAGCGAATCTTGGGCTAGTTTGACCGTGGGAGGCAGT
>JBBYHK010475019.1:0-19141 GCA_038382065.1 Adansonia grandidieri | reverse complement strand
TCCAAGGAAAATTAAAATATTCCTAAAGCTTACCATCGACACTAAGGTACTTGGTAAGGAAAATTATGAAAATGCCTCAAGGTATACCTTATCCATGAAAGTATCCTGGTACCCCTAATGGACTTAAAAATGACCTTAAAAAGTTAAAGGAACCTTAAACATTTACCTTTGGCAAAAAGCATCCTAGTAAGGAAAATTACGAAATGCCCCTGGGTTTACTTTTGACATGAAAGTATCCTGGTACCCCTAATTGACTCAAAAATGACCTTAAAAGGCTAAATGAACCCTAAACATTCACCTTTAACATAAAAACACCTCAGTAAAAATTACAAAAATGCCCTTGGGGTATACCTTCACTATGAAAGTATCTTGGTACTCCTAATGGACTTAAAAATGACTTTAAAAAGGCTAAGGGAACCTTAAACATTCACCATTAGCATAAAAGCATCCTGTTGAAGAAAATTACAAAAATATCCCTGCGGTATACATTCGACATGAGGGTATCCCAATACCCTTAATGCACTCAAAAGGACAGGTAATAATGATTCTTATTCTAAATGGGCAATTTAGATTACAAAAATGACCTAAAGTATGAAAATTACTTATGGGTCCCTAAATTTCTCAAAATTAAATATTAGTCCTAAATTAGTTTAAAATGCTAAAAAAGATATATTTATTTTTTTGACCCAAAAACACCCTAAATGAGAAGTTTAAATTTTAAAGTATCCTAACATGCAAAAATAGCATTAAGTCTCTAAATTTTTAAAAATTGTATTTCATACCCTAACGGAGAACCAAAAGCATACAAAATGTTTTTATATTTTTAGCACCTCACTAGAGGACCAATAGAATGCTAAAAATATTTAAAATAATCTAAGTCGATCATATAATGCTAAAGATAACCATTTTATCCTAAATATGCCAAATTTCCCTAAAAGACCTTAAACTTTTTCGAATTTTATACTTAGGTACCTAAATAAAAAAGAAAAACCTAAATCATCACAAAATACAATTAATCAGGTAAAAATCAGCATGTAAATCATGAAGAACATCCAAAAGAAGGTTCGGTCAAACACCTTTGACCAGAAAAGAAAATTTTCCATTATTTTCAAACTAGCCACTAAACTTTAAGAAATTGCAAAATACCCCTAGAGTGTGAAAAATACCTAGAGCATGATATGAAATACCCAAAATCAGTTTCCAAATTATCCATGAAGCTTTCGGTTAAATTTTTTTTACCATACAACAAAAATTTTATTATTTGCAAACTAGTCCCTAAACTTTCCTAAAATTGCAAATTGGCCTTTACATGATTAAAATGTAAAATTAATCTTCAAATGAATCAAAATAATCACAAAAGTCACACAAAAGATCACAAGCAAAATTTGGTCACTTTTTTTTGCCCCTAGAATAAATTTTTCAATATTTACATAAAAGTCCCTAAACTTTTTAAAATTACAAAAAGACCTCAAAGCTAAACAAAATGTATTTTAACTTGAGAAATGCATAAAATACATTCTTAGGATATAGGTCTAAACAAAGATTTTTTATTCTTTTATTCTTTATTTAATTTTTTGGATTAGCCCCTAAAATTTTATATTTACAAAATGACCATAAAAACACACATACAAGCATGAATTTTGGCTAACACCTAAACAATCTACCAATCAACTTTTTAAACTTAATAATCACATATTCACATTTTATTTAACACAAATTAGCACCATTATATTATAAAATTACAAAAATAAGTATATAGAAATGTGATTTCACCATAATTACAAGAACACACTAAAAAAAATAAAATATATATGAACATATATATGACAAACAGAACATTAAAATCAACATCATATCAACATAAACATGATTCATGAAGAAAATAATTTACTAACAAGAAGAAAAGAAAAAAATAAAATAAAATCAAAGAAATTAGTTCATGGCCATTATGCTTAGTCTTTTAACATGCATAAAAAATCCATGAACTTAAGCACATTTTTGGCTGACCAAAGATGTATCAAATAGATAAAACTCTAGAGATTTAAGTGGAGATTTATACCTTAACAAAGCTTTGAAATTTTTTTCAACTATTTCTTTTTTTAACTCTTTTTTTTGTCTCCAAAAAGCAAAACTCTAAGGAAACATTCTCCCCTATTTATAGGGGAAAATGATCCTCCTTGGCCAAAGTTCCATGTCTTTTTCATCCGTTTTTTTCTTTTTTTTTTTTAATTTTTCAATTTTAAGCTTTCTTGTTAGGTTGGAAATAATAAATGCATAAGCCCATACCTTGTTATCTTTTCTTGCAAGCCACTCTATATGAAGGTGATCAGCTGATGTAATGGGTAATTAGGATGTAACCAACTTGGTTAGAATGTAATTAAATGAGAAAACAAGCTAGTTAGCATGTAACTAGTTGGAAAAAGTAAATAAAATAAAATAAAATAAAATTTCCAAAAATCAAAATAAAATTGGAATTAATGTTAATTGATCATAGACAAAATTTTAGAAATGAAATGGTGCAAAAGATCTTGATTGGAAGTTAAAAACTCATAAAATTTTACGAGAAATGCCTTAGTGTAGAAAAATTGACATATGTGAAAAAAAATCAAAACCCATGAAATAAATTAAAATTTTCAAAACTGTTTTAATGGGAGTTAAATGACAATATTAGATAAATTTTAAAAATTTTAAACCAAAAAAAATTCCCCCGAAAACATTTATGGAATAGAAAACTCGATTTTTCAAAAACAGGGAAAGTTCAAGGAAAAAAATTAAAACTCATGAGAATGAATGAATTTTTAAAAACCAAATTAAGGTGTATCAAATAATAATATTGGATGAATTTTGATATTTGAAACTCGAGAGGATTCCACTAAAAATTTTACGAGTAAAGAAAAACTAGCATTTCAATACCAAAAAAAAATTACAAAATTTCATTGACACTAAAGTAAAACAAATTCAAGACCACATATTATTCAAAACATTAATGTCTAAAGTGAAGAAAATGAACTTTTAAAATTTTAAAAATAGATCAACAAGAACCAAAAGTAAAATTTACGAGCATGATACTCTTAAGAGTACAAAATTCAAAATTAATTTATAAAATTTATAGTTTGACACTTCATGATAGAAAATGCTAATAAATATTTTTCCTTGAATATTTATGATTTTTCGGGGTGAGAATCGACATAAAACCACACCAGTGTCGGTAAAAATATTCGACCACCAATTTCTTAAGTTTTTCAAAAATATCTCAGGAAATTCCTAAAAATAGGAAAATTAACCGTGAGATCATCCGCGAAGGTAATTTCCAAAATTTGTCAAGAACTTGTTCAAAAACAAAAATTTTTCCTCTGCGGATTCATCATTTTTACCCGAAAAAATGAATTTTTTCATCATTTGTATATACAGTTATTTAAATATGACTGATTAAAATTATAAAAATGTGAAACTCCTCTTGTGTAAGTTGACCTTGATCAGAGTGGCCACTACATTTCCATTCTTGGATATTTAGGACTTTTGGGGATGAATAGCCCGGACAAATGAAAGGAATTACTTGGGACTAAGCCGACGAGTAGACAAAGGATACAAAGGTAATACCTAAGGTTAAATGTAACAAGTTCGACCAGGGCTGAACCACTACATCAAATGAGATATAAAGGAGAGTTTGACCCGAGCAAAACCATCACGTCAAATGACAGTGAAAGGAAGTTTGACTAGAGCTAAACCATCACGTCAGATAAAAGTGAAAGAAAAATTTGACCAGGGTTAAACCATCACATCAAATGGAGGTAAAAAGAAATTTGACTAGGGCTAAACCATCACATCAAATGAAAGTGAAAAAAAAGTTTGATCAGGGCTAAACCATCATATCAAATGAAAGCGAAAAAAAGTTTGACCAGGGCTCAACCATCATGTCAAATGAAATGAAAAGAGAGTTTGACTAGGGCTAAACCATCACGTCAAATGCAAGTGAAAAGAAAGTTTGACCAGGGCTAAACCATCACATTAAACGAAAGAAAAATGGAGTTCAACTAGGGCTAAACCATCATGTCAAATGAAATGAAAAGGGAGTTTGACCAAGGCTAAACTATCACGTTAAACAGAGATGAAAAGAAGTTTGACCAGGGCCAAACCATCACGTCAAATGGAAGTGAAAAGAAATTTGACTATAGCTAAACCATCACATCAAACAGAGGTGAAAAGAAGTTTGACCAGGGCTAAACCATTACAATAAACGAAATGAGAATGGAGTTTGACCATGGTTTAACCATCATGTCAAACGAAATGAAAATGGAGTTTGACCAGGGCTAAACCATCATGTCAAACGAAAGTGAAAGGAAAGCTTGACTAGGGCTAAACCATTGCATCAAACGGAAGGGAAAGAGAACTTGACCAGGGCTAGACATCACGTCAAACGAAATAGAAAGAAAAGTTTGACTAGGGTTAAACCATCACGTCAAGCAAAAGTGAAAGAAAAGTTTGACCAGGGCTAAACCATCACGTCAAATAAAAGTGAAAGGAAAGTTTGACCAGGGTTAAACTATCACATCAAAAAGAGGTGAAAAGAGGTTTTACCAGGGCTAAATCATCACGTCAAATGAAAGTGAAAAGAGAGTTTGAGTAGGGCTAAACCATCATGTCAAACGAAAGCGAAAACAAGTTTGACTAGGGCTAAACATCACGTCAAATAAAATAAAAAGAGAGTTTATCGGGGCTAAACCATCATGTCAAACGAAAGTGAAAAGAAAGTTTGACCAGAGCTAAACCATCACGTCAAATGAAATGACAAAGGAGTTTGACCAGGGCTAAACCATCACGTCAAATGATAGTGAAAGAAAAGTTTGACTAGGGCTAAACTATCACGTCAAATGAAAGAAAAAGAGAATTTGACCAGGGTTAGACCATCACGTCAAATGAAATAGAAAGAAAAGTTTGACCAAGGCTAAACAATCACATTAAACAAAAGTGAAAGAAAACTTTAACCAAGGCTAAATCATCACATCAAACGAAATGAAAAGAAGTTTGACCAGGGCTAAACCATGATGTCAAATGAAATGAAAATGGAGTTTGACCAGGGCTAAACCATCACGTCAAACGGGAGTGAAAAAAAGTTTGACCAAGTAAAATATAGTAAGACTTGACCGAGTACAGCTAAGTAAGTAAGAATTTGACTGAGTACGGTCGATTGGAGACAAACCTTAATAAGGTTGAAGTAATTTGATATTTGAGATCTTTGAAGAAATTTTGACTCACCTTTTAATTTTGAAGTAGTATCCATTTTGATAGTTTTTTTCTTGCTTCATTACTTTAAACCTGTGAAGTACACAATTATGAATATGGATGCATGATGAATGTGCATAGATTTTCATGATTGGATTTATTCCTTATTTATTCTATTTTTCATTCATTTTTTTTAAATCGTGATTCAACCTACTTCAAAAGCTTGAAAACATCTTTACAAAGCATGAAAAATCTTTTTGGTGGTAAGTGGCTAGTCTTGAATCTAACATTGTCTTTATAAAAACAATTGTTCTTGCCCTATGAGGAATTCATATTATGATGCACCAACGTTATCTAGTGACTGAAAGAGAATGGTATGATTAGAAATGTGTGAAGGATGCCACTTATGGTCATGTGGTGCATCAATACCATCTAGTGGTTGAGGAAAATAGGATATAATTGAAAATGTGGGTGATGTCTCTGCCTTGAGAGAAAACTGGACTTTGTGACGCATCCATACCATCTAGTGCTTGAGAAAAAAGAATATTATTGGAAATATGGGTGATGTCTCTGCCCCGAGAGAAAATAGGACTTTGTGATGCATCAATACCATCTAGAGATTGAGAAAAATGGATATGATTGGAACTGTGGGCGATGTCCCTGCCTCGAGAGAAAACAAGACTTTGTGATGCATCAATACCATTTAATGGTTGAGGAAAAGGGATATGATTAGAAATCTATGGGGGATGCCCTCTTTCAATCCATCTGTGGTTTTCAGAATGTAACAAAGACCTGACATTTCTATTAACACCCTTGCCAGTTGGAACAAAATGATGAATATCTTTTAAGAGGTTAAGTTTCCTCCATCGTTATCTAAGACCGTTAGTTATCCACCCTTAACGCTTCTTAGAATGTTCGGAGGAATTAAAACGTGAACCAAGGTTTTCATAATGTTTTGACCTTATTCCAAAGTAACCCAAAGAAATTAGTCCGTTATCTATTTTAATCAATCTTTATTTTTTTAAGTAATTAATTATCATTTAGCAAAAATGTTAGCACGATAAAAAAGATAGTCTAATAAAAGTTGAATTTCAAGGAAAGAAAGTAGAATATTGGCTTTTTTGTTTTACAAAAATAATGGTAAAATGCTTAAGAAGAGATTCACAAAGATAATGGTAAATGTCAAAGAAAAGGTCTAGACAACTGAATTCAGATCTTTGAAGATTTCTTCTGAACGAAATATTTGTTTCTGCATAGATCCATCTTTTAGAGATACGTTTAATCATATCATACCTATGATTTGATCATTTCTTTCTTTGCTTGAGTCATCCTTTTGGGTTTTTAACTCGAAGCCTTTCCCTTATATCATCTTTGATCGAATGCCCTATTCAGGTTTTCATTCGATTTTTGTTTTCTTCTTCTTTTTTTGTTTTTTATTTTTTTTAAGCGTAGTATTTCTTTACACTGTCTACATTAACAGGGTTTGGCAAGACATCTCTATCCATTTCAACAAAGATTAATGTGCTTTCTGAGAATACCTTATGAACCACATAGGGCCCTTCCCAATTGGGTGCCTATTTGCCTCATGGATCTTTTTGTATCGAGAGGATTTTTTTCAGCACTAATTCTCTTTCATGAAATTGTCTTGGACGATTATTTTTATCATGGGCCTTCATCATTCTTTTCTAGTATATATGCCCATGTTGGATCACTTTCAACCTCTTTTCTTCAATAAAGTTCAATTGTTCGTAGTGATCTCATGCCCATTCAGCTTCTTCTAATTTGGTCTCCATTGATAGTCGAAGTGATAGGATCTCAACTTCAATTGGTAGTACTACCTCTGTGCCATAAACCAATAAGTAAGATGTTGCCCCAATTAAGGTCCGTACTGAGGTTCGATAAGCAAAGAGAGCGAACAGAAGCTTCTCGTGCCAATCTTTATAATTATTCACCATTTTTCCCATAATTTTTTTAATATTTTTGTTGGCAGTTTCTACGACCCCATTCATCTTTGAATGATATGTGACCGAATTGTGATGAGAGATTTTGAGCTGGGTATAAACTTACGTTATTAATTTATTATTCAAGTTGAAGGCATTATCCGTTATAATTCTTTTCGAAACCCCGAATCTAGAAATGACATTGGCCTTTGGAAATTTAATCACCACTAATCTTGTGACATTTGCAAAAGAAGCAGCTTCCACCCATTTGGTGAAATAATCAATGATCACCAACATGAAATGATACCTATTCGATGCTGTAGGAGTAATGGGTCTGATGACATCCATACCCCATATAGACGAAGGCCATGGCATGGTCATGACATGTAACGGTGGGGGTGGGACATGAATCTTGTCGGCATAGATTTGACACTTATGGCACTTTCGGGCGTACTTGATACAATCACTCTCCATAGTAGTCCAGAAGTAGCCCAATCTCATGATTTGTTTTGCCATCTTGTGTCCGTTGACATGAATCCCACAAACCCTTTCATGTACTTTTTCTATTAGTTTCTTTGCTTCTGAAGCATCAACATACCTTAACATTGTTTGGTCAAAACTTTTCTTATACAAAATCTTTTTGTTCAAGACAAAATTCAATACTAGCCTTCTTAAGGTTCTCTTATCAGTTTCTAAGGCATTTGGCGGATATACTCGATCTTTTAAATAATTCCTAATATTGTATACCATGCAAGGCCCATCTGCCTCAATCTCAATGTTGTGGCATATGCAAGGAATTCATAAATACTCATTTCAATGGGTGTCACCTCCTGCCCCTTGTTTACTTGGAACATTGAAGCCAAGGTGGCTAGAGCAGCCACCATTTAATTATCATCATGGAATAGATGAATAAAGTCTACTTTTTTGAATTCTTTTAGTAATTCTAGAATCAATTTTTTATATTGCTGCAACCCTAGGTCTCGCATTTCCCGTTCTCCATGCAGTTAGTAAATTACCAAGGTTGAATCTTTGTAAACTTTCAATACTTGGGCCTTCTTTTCTAATGCTGCTCAAAGCCCCATAATGCATGCTTCATATTCTGGCACATTGTTGGTGCAATAAAAAATTATCCGAGCTGTAAAAAGGTAATAATCCCCTTTTGGAGATATTAAAATTGCACTGATTCCATGGCCCAATGCATTTGATGCTTCATCAAAGTACATTTTCCATGTAGATCCTTCCGATGACTCTTTTTCTTCTTCAACTATAATATTTATCAAGTCTTTGTCATGGAATTCAAAATCCAATGGCTAATAATAGTCAAGCGCCCAGCTTGCTAAGAATTCAGTAATAACATTTTTTTTTTATCGCCTTTTGGCTTACAGAAATGATATCATATTTGGATAGTAGAACTGCCACTTAGCTATCCTTCTTGATAAAGCTAGTGCTTCGAATAGATATTTGATTGGGTCCATTTTGGTAATCAGCCATGTAACATGATACAACATGTACTGTCAGAGCTTTTTCGCTGTCTCGACTAAAGCACAACATATCTTCTCTATATGAGAATAATTTACCTTGTAATCCAAAAATTTCTTACTGAGGTAATAGATTGCCTGCTCCTTCTTTCCAGTATCATCATGCTACCCCAATACATAGCCTATGGATCTTTCAAACACTGACAAATATATGATCAAAGGTCATCTCAAAGCAGGCGGTACCAATACCGATGGATTGGAGAGATATTGCATTTTGGCATTCACTATCCTACTCACCAGGATTTTGTTTTTACAAAAGCTGAAAAATCGGATCACACTTATCCATGAGTTGAGATATGAATCTTGCGATGTAATTCAATCGTCCTAAGAAATTTTTCACTTTTTATGGAGTCCGTAGGGATGGTAACCCCTGTATAGCTTTGATCTTATCCGGATTAATCTTAATTCCTCTTTCACTTACAACAAAACCCAATAATTTTTTAGACCTGGCTCTGAATGTACATTTCATCGGGTTCAGCTTTAACTAATATTTTTTGAGCCTTTCAAACAACTTTCGCAAGTCCGCTACATGGCTTTATTCTGGAGGGGACTTAGCAATCATGTCATCAACGTACACTTTAATTTTCGTATGCATCATGTAATGGAATAGGGTGACCATTGCCCTTTGGTAAGTTGCTTTCGCATTCTTCAACCTAAATGGCATTGCTTTGTAACAAAATGTTCCCCACATTGTAACAAATGTGGTCTTCTACATATAATCCAAAGCCATTTTAATTTGGTTATACCCCAAAAATCCATTTATAAGGAAAATAGATAGTTCTTCGTAGTATTATTAACCACGGTGTCTATACGAGGGAGGGGGAAGTTGTCTTTTGGACTTACTTGATTAAGGTCTCGATAATCTACACACATTCTAACTCTTTCGTCTCTTTTGGGAATCGGGACAATGTTTGCAACCCACTTTGGATATTTTGCCACCTTTAGAAATCCAAATTCAAACTACTTCTTAACCTCCTCTTTTATCTTCAAAAGCATTTATGGTTTCATTCTCTTTAGCTTTTGTTAAACCAGTTTGCATTCCAGCCTCAAGGGCAATTTATGAACCACAATCTCCGCATCCAATCCTAGCATATCTTGATAAGACCATGCAAAGATGTCTCAGAATTCATGCATCAGACTTATCAGATCTTCTTGGGTGGAAGCCTTTATGGTGATTCCTATTCTGATCTCCTTCTTATTGTTTTCGTCATTCTCCAAATTGATAATCTTAGTGGTCTTTTCATGGGGTATTATGCGCTCATCTTCTCGTTCAATTATTTACAAATCAAGAGGTAAGATATGATCATCGACATCTTCTTTAAGATCGATCACGTTTGAGTAAATAGTCTATTAAAAATTAACCTCAGAATCCTGATCAGATTTATCTGTTTCTCTGCAAAGGCAAAAACAAGAAGGAAATGGACAAAAGAATATGGGATATGAATGGGGTATGGATGCAAAAAAGGAAAAGAGACGTTGAGATAAGAAATCATAAAAGAAATGGATGTTAGAAAGGAAAAAAGCCAAGAAAGATTATATAAGGAAAGATTACGTGCATTTCATTTTTGCTGATGATAAATTAACATTATGAGTTTTTACAAAAAGATTTATAAACAACAGAGTTCATTTATTAGTTATTACTTTGGGATTGGCCTAGACACTATGCTTCCCTCAGCACATGTCCAATTCCTTAAAACATATCCAGGGGGTATGGGTGAATCCCATGATCCTCAGTGAACTCTTCATCATCTCTTCCAATGGTAGCCACATGATGCACTTCGAAGGCTTCATTGATCACCAAAATGATGTTCTTGGTTTCTTTATCTCCATTTCTCAAATTGACTCCTCTATAACAAAAAAATTTCCTCCAATAAGGGGTAGGGAGTTGATTTTTGGCTTGATTGTTGGCCAACACCCAGGGATGGCTACTTTTCTCTTTTTCTTTTTTTGAACTTCTTCCTTTGAACTCTTTCAAGATTGAAGCCTAATCCATAGTTGTGTTTCTTACCATTAACATTAATGGCTTGACTGATTTTTTATAAACATCTCTCGAGTCCTTTTTCGGCTAAGGCTTCTTTCCCTACTGTCAACTTAAGGCCTAAACACGTGCTTTTTGATAGCCTCGGTTTACGGATGACTGACCCTTCTAATATAAAAATCGCATTGACAATCTCAAAAACTTTTAAAGAGCATTCATCAGTTTTAGCATTTGTGTCAATGTGAGGAGCCTATGTAGACATCATAGCGACCATGTCTTCTTCCCCAGATAGACTGGCCAATCTTTCATCCGTTATAAACTAGACTTTTTGATGTAAGGATGATAGAACGGTCCCGATGAGATAAATCCATGGTCGCCCTAATAAACAACTATATGCTAGAGTGATATCTATAATGTGGAACTCGATTTTAGATGGACAAAGACCAATTTCTTGAGTAACTGAAATAGTTCCTTTGATGTCCCTCCTTATTCCATTAAAAGCCTTAATAATTGCATGGCTTTATTTGATTTGGCTAACATCTACAGGCAAACAGGATAGTGTACTCCATGGCATGACATTTAGAGAGAGCCATTGTCAATAAAGACATTAGGTAGTATAGTCCCTTTGCTGAAGTATTACCTCATGGCAGAATTTCATCCTCACTAAATGAGATGAAGTTGTCAGCGATAATATTGTTCACCAGGCAGTCATGTTTGCTGGCAGAAATGTCCTAAGGGACATAGGCCTGATTTAGTATTTTCAGCAAAACATTTCGATGGAGTTTAAAACTGAGCAACAGAATTAGCAAGGAAATCTTGGCTGGTTGTTGCTTTAATTGCTCCATGACACTGTATTCACTGTGCTTGATATATTTTAAAAATTTGGCTACCATTTTTTCTTTTACTAGTTCTTGCTTTTCCTTCGGGACATCTTCGATAACCACCACCTTCCTAGATGTTTGTGCCTTTCATTTCCCCTTGTATCGGCTTCACTGTTTTCCCTACCGTATATACGCCCGTTTCTTGTAACATGGCTGACTCTTGTGATATCAATGAATGCCAATTGAGCAGTAATAGCTTCTAAAGTGGTGACCCTGCCATTATAATTCCATGGCATATGTTTACTATCTTGATAAGGGAACAGTGCTGGTAGCCTAATTATTAGCCTGGAGGCAATATCCGCCTTTGGAGGTGTGGTCTGGTTGCAACAAATGATGAGAGGGCAACCGATACTGTATAAGGATTATGACAATCTTTCCCCTACCATATTGACTAATTTTTTTATGCTTCTGCTTTAGTTTATTCTAAAAACTCAATCTCACCATTATTCATCATTCTTTGAATCAATGCTAAAAAATCTAGGCAACTCTGTAAGGTATGCCCCAAAGTCAGGTGATACTTGTAGAAATTAACACCATCGTCTAATTATCCTTTAATGCTTTCCCGATTCTGGCTAAGGATTTCGGCTTTGGCCAAAACCATCCATACTTTCTCCAAAGGTGTTTTGACCTTTTCCACATTTAACTTCCTCCATTGCCTGTTTTCAATGCTAATGATGTTGACTCTAGGCTCAAAGGTTTGCTACCACATTGAGAGCTGGCGCGTAATCAAACTTGAAGGCACCTTTATTAAGAAGACTTTGAACTTTGTGCTTAAAGGGTTTGCAATTTTCAATTGAGTTACCCGGTAGTGCATGGTATTCATAGTGTAGGTTCAGGTCATACTAGTTGAGATAATTACCTTCATATAGTTTGGCAAAAATTGGCACCACTAGCCTCGTTTCTAAAAGTTTGTCGAAAATTTCTTTAGATGAATAAGGAAGAGGGTCAAAATGGGGTCTGGTTTGATTGGTTCTATAGGGTTGTGTATTAGTGTTGGATCTTGGCTGGTTTTGGGGAAGTGGGTTTGGAATGATAGCTTAGACGGTTGTTAAAACGAATGCTCGAGATGTGTTGTATGGATAAGTGTTTTGAGGCATTTGTCTTGGATTTTGATAATAGGGCTGAGGTCTTAGGCGGTATGGCTAGCTCACATAACCAACTAATGGTGTTTCATCTTTTTTCTTTGTTGGACCTGGCATTCTTGCATTGGAGGACTCTCTTGATGTAAGCTTCCTGGCCTTAATCGCTGATTCGATCATTTCTTCAGAGATTACAAGATCAAAGAAATTCTTTGTCGCGTTCCCTACCAGCTTGTCAGAATAGGGCAGATGCAAAGTATCGATAAATAACATTGTCATTTCCTTCTCTGTCAAGGGCGGTTGGACTTCAGAGGCTAAGTCCCTCCATCATTGGGCATATTCTTTGAAGCATTCGATTGACTTCTTCTCTAAATTTGAAAGGGTCAAACGATTTGGAGCCCACTCAGCCATATGCTTATATTGTTGGAGAAAAGCACTTGCTAAGTTGGCCCAGCATTTAATTTGGGTATGATTCAAATCATTGTACCATCTTAGCGCCGATCTTGATAGGCTTTCCTTAAAATAGTAGATCAGGAGTTTATCATCTTGTGAGTAGCCCACCATTTTTCTGACGAATATTTTGATGTGTGCTTGTAGAGATGTCATGCCTTTATACTGCTCAAACTTTGGCATCTTAAATTTTGAGAGGATAACAAGATTTGAGACTAAGCTGAGGTTTTTAACGTCCACACTGCTATATAATTTGGCCCCTTCAATAGCCTTTAACCTTCTTTCAAGGAGTAGTATTGCCTTTTCTTTCTCTTTTTCAGCCTCAACTATTTCTTTGGCCATTTGCTTAATCTTCTCTTCTTCATCGATGCCTAGTCCTATAAATTCCTCTTGGATGGGAATAGCTCGTGTAGTAGTTTCTTAAGGTATGGCCTCAGGGTTTATGACGATAACTGTTGGAGGAGTAGTTGCTGGGGCCCCATGTTGTACATTTTGGGCACTAGTCGGTGATGGGTTAGTGCCTAATTCTTCAACTGGTGCCCCCCTGGATCCTCCAGTGGGAGCATCCATATTTGCTTCCTACGCAGGGCGAGTTGGCCCCCTAACTAGTAGTAGCTTCATCATCTGTGCGATTTGAGCTTGAAGTTCATCCTGCCTTTTCAACATGGCCTCTTGAGCCTACTTGTGGCTTTCCTTAAGCTGTTCCAATCTTGCGATATGGTCTTCAGCCATTCTCCTTGCTCTTGCTCTGGTGTCGTAACTATCTATGGTTATTGACGATGTTGATTGGTCTCGATTCACAATGGTTAAACCTTGTGTGAATTCCAAAATTTTTGGGAATTAAGTAATTATTAATATATCAATAATCATATGTGTATGTGTATGTATGCATGAGTAATGAATGTATTCAAGGGCATTCGCTTTTCTACAAGACTCCAAAATCATTAATTTCCATTGATTTTAGAAGGAAATTACATATCACATATCATATTAGAATTATGTCCATAAAACTTCCTAATTTGGTCATATTGCTTTTCAGCTTGTTTCAAAAACTGAAGTATCACCGGGCCAAATTCGCCAACTGGGTTGATCTGTCTTTGAGGTCTTTGGATCCTCTCTACCATATCCCTCGCTTGGATGACTGCTGAGTGAATTTGTTTTGTCAGATGATCAATATAAAACTGTCACCCTAGTGAATTGGCCGTCCACTTGTCACATTCATCTTGGACTTGGCAAAACTTGTTATCCCAACAGACATCCATTTCCTTGTATGCTTGGGCCCATGCCTCAATGTCACGTTCTCTTCGAGACAACTCTTGTCTTACTTGCTCTAAAGCTGAAATGAGTGCTTCTTTTTCTTGGAGTAATTTTGTCATCCTTTCCCGTTCTTAGTGAAGGGCATTTTTTAGCCGCTCATTCTTTTCTATGGACCTCTTTCATTGTCTTCGTGTATTCGCATGCGCCCTTTGCTCTTGTTCAAATACAGCTGCCTTGGCTTTGCTTCCCATAGCTTTAGCTTTCCACTTTCAAAGCTCTCTGCGGAGCTTATGCCTTTCCTGTGCAACTTGACTAGGAGATTTGTTGGAGCTCCCAGCTAGACCAATGATTTTCATCTTCTTGTTTTATTCTACCCAATCATGCTTAATTAAAGTGTACTGCTCCTCCATTTTCTAAAGATCCTTTTCTTTGGCTTCCATCTTTATCTTCAGATACATGATCTTTTCCTGGAGGGCTTGATTCTTGGCAACTGCTATTTATCGATCTCTTTCTGCCTCTTCTCTGATTAACTCTACTTTAGAAGGCATGGGAGGCTTTGGTTGGATGGTTGTTTGAAGACTGACCCTCTCAGTGCTTGGAATAATCAAATCACAACCTCGATTGATCTCTATGCATCATACCTGAGAATGGTCTGATCTGCGTAAGAGAGCAACTTAGACTCGTATCTCTCTTTCCAATGTACGACAGTTGTCAAAAGCATGTTCCTATTTCCTTCCCCATGATAATCCAAATCCACACTAGCCAAATCGAAAGTCATGGGGATGAATTGCTTAGTCCCATATTACTATCAGACCAAAAGTAGTGCATATCCGACTGTAACCCATAATCTGAGCAAAGGCATGAATGACAATTGACCGCACCTATACAGGACAGATTTGGGTGTGAACCAAGGAGCTCTTCATGTTATCTCTTTCAGAGCCAAGTTCTTTAATGATGTCACCCACTAATTCTTTATTGATGACCATGGCCAATCATTCTCCACAAAATGCTAGAGAAGGATAGAGTGTGAGAAATAGCGTCTAATCCTATCAACGCCATCTCCCCAAAAATGGCTGTGAGCCTAGATATATAGCACTATGCACTCCTGAAGAATTTGCCTTCGCCTAACTTCCAACCCGCGTTAAGTGCCTGAATGATTTTTGCTAAGATGGAGGGGGCAGGATGTATAATCTGCTTCAATCGGTCAAAGAGCTCAATCAATGCTACTTTCATATGTCCAAGCACCCTTGGGAAGAAAATCAACCCTAATATGGCTAAAGCCTCTTTTTTTGGGCTGATTCCTAATATACTCCTTCGAAAATTGCCATGAAACAACTGTGGTATTGCCTTTATGTTTGAAGCGAAGAGACTAGGGAGATAAATCAAGGATTTGTGCTAATTTTTTTTTATAACTCATCGGGTTACGCTCTTTGCAGTAGATAGGTATTGTTTCTACTTATCCCAACCCTAATAATGATGCAATCTCTTCTATGGTGGGGGTCATGTCATGGTGGTTAAATGAAAAGCATCGGTAAAAAGGGTCCCAGGATTCTATCAGAGCTCGGACCAACTGTTCATCTATGGGGATCTTCAACAACATGGCCATATGTCTATATTTGCCGTAAACTGGGTTTGTTTGGCTTTATCCCATCTTTCCCATATATGTACCAATAAAAATATTATTTTGTTTGAGATCCAAGTGTGTGATCTTCAGCAGTCTCGATACAAAGTCCTCGAGTATGCAGTCTCCCCATTTTCTCTGATTCAGTTTGGACTCTATGTGGACTTCTTCAAAAGTTCTGGAAATAACCACCACTTTTGCTTGGTTCGCCATAAAATCGAATGGAAATTAGCTGGATATGAAATCAGGCCCAAAGCAAACGCCCGTGATGCAAATGAATGATGCACAAGAAGGATAAGAAAAGAAAAAAGTAAACAAGTTAGTATCCATGAAATAAATATTCCAGATAATAAAACATAGCAATAAATAATATCACAAAGATGTAACTAAAACAAAGCAGGTGAATAAAGAAAAAAAAAGGTACGCATATCCTTTCGTATGTCCCTAACCTTGGTGACACCTATAGTAAGGGTATGGTACTAACTGGGGAGCTACCAAGATTTACTAGATGAGGTTTGGGTCAGACATCTAAATCGGTTCTCGAATTGCCCCTAGTCTGGAACAGACTAACAAGGTACCTTCTTTTTATGCATTGTGGATTTATGTTGGAAAAGGTCCAATTCAAATGGGAGTATCTTCCATGCCTGTAAAAAGGCTAACACCTTGGGCAAGCGTAGGAATTTACATACAGTAGGCTTTTCACTGGCCCAAACAGAGGCTAAAACCTTAGAAGGCAGAGCTACTTCACCTTCTCCTAAATTATTATGTACTTATGTCTCTCCGGCATTAGACAGAAGGGAAACTATTGTAGATGTGCACAGTGTGTGCGAAAGGATAAGCATACCTTTTTTTAAAATAAAGAGAAAATACATAAACGTTGACTTAAAAATAAAATAAGTCATAAAAAAATTTTTCCAAATTGGGAATTAAAACTAAATACCAATTGAAACTGGATTAGTTAAAATTTAATTAACACATGATCAATTTTAGGCCCGACTCTCTAAAAAATTGGGTCCCTAGTGGAGTCGCCAAGCTGTCATAATGTGGCTTGGATGTGAATCTTGACCAAGCCCAATTAAAACGGCCGTTGACTATATAAGTGGTGATGTATCATTATTTCAAAGCTATTTATTTTTCTTTTTTTTGGGCCATATCGATATTAATATTATCTTATTATCTTTTTCTTATGCACCCCTACCAAAAAAACAATGAGACACGAAAGTTTTTATTATTTTCTTTTATACCCTAACAGAAAACCAAAGGGACATAAAAGGTTCTAAGAAACCAAAATGTCTTTTATATCTTATTGGAGTACCTAGCATAATGTGAAAGGTTTTTATTTGTACAAAATTCTCGATTTCCATTTTGAAAAAGGTATCTCGTCATTAGAATGATCCGTAAAACCCTTATCACATATGGGTGAAGGAGTTTCAGGCATCACTCTAACTTCGAGACATTGCCTTTATCTTACAAAGACATACGAATTTTATTTGAAACAAAAATAAAAGACTTATGACTCAGTCTAGACACTAAAGGACTAATTCGAATCTAAGGACTAAAAAGAAAAATGAACCTGTCCTTAAAGTATACCTTCATGTAGAAACACCCTGTGATTACTTAAGACTAGGTTTTAAGAACAATTAAAATATCCCTAAGGCTTACCATCGACACTAAGGCACCCAGTAACTACATAGGATTTGGTTTTAAGGAAAATTAAAATATTCCTAAGGCTTACCATTGACACTAAAACACCCAGTAACTATTTAGGATTGGGTTCTAAGAAAAATTAAAATATTCCTAAGGCTTACCATCTACACTAAGGCACCCGATAACCACTTAGGATTGGGTTTTAAGAAAAATTAAAGTATTGCTAAGGCTTACCATCGACACTAAAGCACCCGATAAGGAAAATTATGAAAATGTCCATTAAGTATACCTTCGACATGAAAATACCCCGGTTCCCCTAATGGACTCAAAAATGACCTTAAAAGGCTAAATGAACCCTAAACATTCACCTTTGGCATAAAAGCATCTTGGTGAAGAAATTATGAAAATGCCTCTGGGGTATACCTTCGATATGAAAGTATCCCGGTACCTCTAATGGACTCAAAAATGACCTTAAAAGGTTAAAGGAACCTTAAACATTCACATTTGGCATAAAAGCATTTCGGTGAGAAAAATTATGAAAATGCCCTTAGGGTATACCTTTGACATGAAAGTATCTCGATACCCCTAATGGACTCGAAAGGACAAGTAATGATGCTTCTTACTCTAAATAGGTAATTTAGATTATAAAAGTGATCTGAAGTATGAAAATTGCTAATGGATCCCTAAATTTTTAAAAACATTTAAAAAAAACCTGAAATGGGTGATTTAAATTTTAAAATAACCTAACACGCGAAAATGTCGTTAAGTCCCTAAATTTTAAAAAATTGTATTTCGTACACTAACGGAGAACTAAAAGAATGTGAAAGATTTTGATGTTTTTAGCACCCCACTGGAGAACCAATTGAATTCTAAAAATATTTAAAATATTCTAAGGGAGTGATTTCATGCTAGAGGTAACTAATTTAGCCTAAAAATACTAGATTTCCCTAGTGGTCCCTACACTTCCCTAAAATTACAAGTTGGCCCCAACATGATTAAAATATAAAATTAAGCATTAAATAAATCAAAATAACCACGAAAAATTACATAAAAAATTACAAGCAAGATTCGGTCACTTCTTTTTACCCTTAGGGTAAAATTTTCAATTTATTACCTTTATTATTGTATTTTATTTTATTATTTTTTCATTTCGTACCTTAATGGAGAACCAAAAAAATACAAAAAGTTTTAAAGACTTTTACACCCCCTACGGATACCCGTGGGAATATTAAAAGCCAAAAATATGGTTAAAAATTTGATTTTATTATTAAAACTTAAAATTTGCTATTTGGTCTCTTTATTTTTACATTTTTATGTTAAGTCTACATATGATTATGCATCTCTAAAATCATTAAATCATGTAGAAAAATACATATAAACATTTTACACTATGCCATGTGCAATATTAGGACCAACAATACACCCAAAATTACAGTTTTACTATACATTACAAACTAACCCCTAAACTTTTAGACATTTGCAATTTAGTCCTTAATCAACCAAAACCATCATGAAAACACATCATTA
>JBBYHK010475009.1:0-19146 GCA_038382065.1 Adansonia grandidieri | reverse complement strand
ACAAATCTTAATTAATTTTATGATTTTATTAACCAAACAAAAAATATTTGTTTTGACTTCTTGTTTTCGCAATTTGAGACTTGAATTATAATTTCGAGAAGAAAATGAAACTGGTCAAATTGTACGTATACTATTGGATTCAAATTCAGTAACCATTTTGCAATTTAATTTGCAGGCAAAGCTAATTTCTTTGAAAAAAAGGTTTTTCGATTTCATAGATATTATCGAGGGTGACATATATTTTTTAGATATATTAAAAAAAGAAAAAATAATTAAAAACGGTTAAACGCATAACAATTCTTTAATTTCACTTATAAAATTAAAATGAAACTATTATCAATTTATCAAAAACAGTTTTTCTTTTTTCTAATAAAAGATGCAAATATGGCAATGAAGAAACGGCAGAGAGTAGTGTAAAGTGGCAGGTGTTTGGGCAAGGGCCAACTGTTGTGTCACGTGTGCTGCCTTGCCAAACCTCGACCTTTGACTTTGAGACGAACATTCTTAGAATCTCTTGCACCATGTGTGTTGTAATAAACCCAAAACCAAGCACTTAGCCTTTCTGTTCCTGTTCCTGTGTTCCTACTCCCGACACAACAAGTACCCTCACACGTTACAATCTTTTTTTTACTTATTTTGGCTCATTTTTTGTTTTTTTTCCTTAAACTTTAATTATTAATCCCAACGGCAGAATATGATTATTATTCTAAATAACAAGAAAACAAAATTCAAATTTCATTTTAAATTTCGAAAACAATAGAAAGGAACGGCAAAAGTGAAACCGACCAACAGCTTTTGGGTTGCTTCGAGAATCAAGAAAATGCTTGAGCGATAGTGGGTCCAATTATTTCTTTTTTTTTTTTTTTTTTTTTCATCTTGAGGCCCGGTTTTTTAACAAAAGGAAAAGGACAACGTTAGGATGGCAATTGGCAGTGGAGGAGGTGGAGCCCACGTTCTTTTATCCATTTTCTCTTTTGCATGAATTTTGAAAACTCGCGCTTTCATAAATATCGTTTATATAGAGGTGAGTATAAGTCGATTTAAATTAATTTAATTTAATTAAATTGATTTGATGGTTATATTAATTTTTTATATTAGTTTATTTAGTTAATTTGATTGGTTATCGGTTAGTAAAATTATTAATCGAATTAATCAAACTTCTAATATTTAATATTTAATAATTATATATTTATATATATTAATAGCTCAATTAAACACATTCTCAAACCAAATATACAACTATTGACCCAAGACCCAATAAACAGATTTGACCGAACTAACCGACTAAACTGATTAAAATTTAGTCGGTTCGGTTAATTCGGTTATGGTAAAAAATATCGGTCAGTTCCTCTAGCTAAGTCGGTTAATTCGGTTTAAAGTTTTTTTTGATCGAACCGACCGAATGCTCACCCTTATTTATCTGTAGTCGCTCGTTCTCTTTTTTTTTTCATTAATTATTTTTTAATATTAAAAAAATATTATAATATAATTCATATATATATATATATATACCCTGAAATAAACATTTTTAATATGTATCTAATATATATTAAAAATATAAAGTATTTTAAAAGATAAAATCATAATTTAAAATTAAAAAGAGTAAATTAAACATCTATCAAAATCATTTTGCTGTAACCTTTTTTTAAAAAATTTCATTCGAAACAAATTAATGAGAAATGCATTAAATGAATCGAATATTATTACCTTAAATAATATCTAGATGTCATAAGATTTATCCTAAAAAAAGGCCAGTGATATCTTATTATAGGGCTTATGAAATCTTTGCGTTTTTGAAATTAAATCTTACAACTGCACCGCATTTAAATGCCACTCTATGTAGTGTAGTTTCATTGCTCCTCAAGTTTTTCATTGGATGGGCAAGGTCTTACTGTGCATTTTGATCTTGTCTTTTTTTTCAACAAGTGTTTATTTTTTAATTTTCTTATTCTATTTTATTAGTTTATTTATATTTTTATTTAAGATTTTTAAATTACTTATTTAATATTGAAATGTTGAGATCTCAAGTTTTGAGTATATGGATGTTTGATTTAATTTTATATTAAGTGTATTTGGAAAAAAACCACCTGTGCAAAAATGATTTTTGAGACACTTTAAAATGTTTGACAGTACCCTACTAGTAGACCTGTTTAAAGGCTAAGCTACTTACCTAAACCTATAGGTTAGCATGATATTTGGGAGGATTTGGACAAAAATTTTAGGTCCGAAAGATGGGTTTGGGTAACACTAAAAGCCTATTTTCTAAATGGGTTAGGCCTTGGATAAAGAATTTTAAGCTTGAGTCTTACTTAACCTAAGCAACATATTTTTTATATAATTATATAATTATATATTATAGTTATAATTCTATTTTTTTAATTTTATAAAACTAGTTTTGTTAGTGTGAAGCTGGCTTTTGGAGTTCTAGGTTATTACATCATTCTTGGAACAATGACCTAACCCTATTATTTTCTTATTATGTCGGTAACTTTTACAGCACATTTGGTTTACTGGAATGGGATAATTATTCTGTGAGAATAAAATAGAATTCAATGAAACAGAATAGCCATAACAGTGATTTGGTTCAATGGAATGGAATACTATTGGTATAGTATTCTTATATTTGGTTGGGGTGAAGAGAAAATATAATAACAAAAGAATAAGGTCAAAATGACTAAACTGCCCATATTTCAAATAAATTGTTTTTTTTTTTAAACCCTTAACAAAGATTAAAACCCCGTAGCTTTCCAACTTAAATTTGTTTGAGATTTCAAATTTTTATCTCAAAAAATCCAAAATGGTAAGTTTTTTCTCCCAAAATTACGATTTTCCAATAAAATTGAGCCAAAAATTTGTTGAACCTATCCATAATCTCAGGTTGCTGTTTAAGAGCTAGCATCAAACTCCATCAATCTCTTTGGGCTCGAACTAGACGTTGACCCACAACCATTGGTTTTGATCTTTATCACCCTAGGAAAATAGTGCTAAGGAGCTAGACTTTCCCATGAAGATGATACTTTTCAATTTACCTTGATTTCGATGATTTATTTTTTTTTGTTTTAAGTGAGTTCTGTTTTTTTATAATTTCTTGAAATCAATATATAGGATGTTGTGTTCATATTTGTTTTTTGTTATTATTGTTTGAAGCTAATATAAAGTGGGCATGTGTTTCAATTTACTTATATGATATATATCTAATTATTTATATATGGTGAGAGCATATATGCTTGCTAATGACTAAAAATTCATGACAAGTTGTGTTTTGATCCTTTGTTCGTCTAATGTGTAAAAACTCTGGATTCCAATATTAGCATGTAGTGTTATTGCCATTTTTTTTTTTTTTTTACATCTTAGCTTTCATTCTGGCTACTTAATTATTCTCAAGAGAAAATACGCTTGACCAATGTAAAGCTCTGTTGGCTTCAACTACAGCTATGCAGGTGAATGCACACCATATACTTGTCAAACCTAGAATACTTGGATTGAATATGATTACAACTTGCATTAATAAATAATAACCTTTATTTTTTGCTTAGACCTAGAACTTTTATTTGTATGGGTGAATGTTTAACCCATAAGATGATGGCATAATTAACTTTTGATGTTGCATATGGTATTCATGAGGGTTATTAATTAATTACCTTTAATTAAATAGATCTAGGCTTTTAGATTTAATGAACTTCCAAATGTATGCACTTAGAACATCATCTAAGCATGCCTCAAGATTGGCCAAAAACAAAGCAAGCCTTAAAAAGAGATATTTCTCCCAGGGTTGACTTATTGAACTCCTTTGTAGTTAAGATTGTATAATGTTTATTTCTCTCTTGCAAAGAGTAGTAAATATTAGTATTGATTTGACTTAATTCTAGTTGACTGGCTGAAGTGGAAATTTGTTTAATGTGTTCATGGGGACCACAAAAAGAATTTAATGTATGAAACTGATGTGTTTATAGCTTTTATCTCAAATGTAGATGCCATGTTAAGACTGTAGGTCAGGTATTTCCATATTTGGTTGAAATTGACCCTATTTAAACTAAATAAGTTCATAATCAGTTATTAACTGGTTAAATTTTTTTAGCCTTTCCAACGTAAGTTAAACATTGAATGCTTAGTGTCAAGCTTCACCATATCCTCTCTTCGATTGTTCACTTATCTTTTTTCAATTCAATCGGTATAAATGTGTCTAATCCATGCCATCCTTATCAAATGGCTGGCTAATATCAATTCATCGTATATATATATATGCGCCAAATAAGCTAGCTAAAATAGATAGTGCAATTGCAAAGTTTTGTTTATATTTTCTAATGCATATATTTACTGTCTTTTTCTTTATCTTTGACAATGTTTTTGCTGTTGTTGAATATTTCAAAGAATACAGCCTTAGGTCTCATCTCATACAAACAAAACAACCTTTAAAAAGGAATAGGTAGCAACCTTGGTAGCCAAAACATTTCCATGGCCCTAACTAGCTACTAGGGTGTTGCAATGTTTGTGATTGAAATGGATATACGCATCCTGCAAGTGGCTGTTTTGTTAATGGAAATGGAAATTTTGTTTTGTTAACATTTGCTCTATTTTGATAGATTGATGAAGATAATTTTCTAAACATTTCCATAATGCATGTATAGTTTTAGTCTTTATAAGTCCAAGTGTGTAATGTATTATACTATATTTTTGCAATGAATATAAATTTGCTTGGAATTTGGATATGGCACCTAGATTTGAATTCTACAATTGCTTGGAAACATGGATATCTTGTTCTTTTATGAGTTCATTTTGTTTACGTTTGACATAGACAAAAAGGAAAGGGTTTGGATATCAAACATTTTGTCAGCTCATGACATAAATTCATTTTTAACATTTAAGTAGTAGAGAAATCAATGCATTATGTCAAGAATATTTCCAACACATTCCAAGGCCAATCTATTGTTCTTAGTTAATTCCACAAACTTTAAAATACAAAAATGTGAGCTTCCTAACAGGCACAAAAAAGATCTAATGATCAGTTTCAAACATCCCAAAAAGTTATAAAAGAAAAAAAGTATAAATAATGTAAGTTGTGTCAGCTATCTCTTCAGAATCGATTGAGTCTTGTGATCATTGCAAAGTGATTTTTAGTATGTGCTTTCTATGTGTAAACATGTGTTTAGTGCTATACCCTAAACTTGGTTTCTAAGTTTGTTCAGTTGGTTGCTGAGATAGATCTTGCATTGTAGAGGTTACAGTTGTTCCACCATAGGCAGCATGCATTTGTCTTCAGATAGAATCCATTCATTCAAACCTAGATCGAAATCTATTCTTAAGGCTCTCAAATCATTCATCTATCTTTTTGATTCGAAGACCTTGGTCATTTAACATATTCTCCCTAGAAACGGACATGGTGGACAACCTATTATCTCTGTGTATAAGTAAATCGAGTAACATGCTAGACAAAGGCTGCCTTGGAGGTGCTCTATGAATATCTTAATGCTACTCTTCATTTACGTCTTCATTTCCTTCTATTGTACTTCATTTTCATAGTTACCCTCATTGAAAGCTTCCTTTGGACTATTTTTCCTCACCCATTCTCTAATCTCTTTCTTGTTTCCCATTTAGAGGTTTTACTATATACCGCAACCATCATTTGTAAGCCCCTATCATAGCTTGATCTCCAGAAATAATTGTTTTTTGCAAGTTTGGTAATCATATTTCCATCTGGAAGGGGTATCTTAGTACATTCAACTTTGAACTCAAGCTCTACCTTCAGTGCAGTTTTCATCTTGTGTAGAAATATAAATAAAAAGAAAGACATGAACACCATTATAAATTCAATCCAATAACCACAAATCATCTTTGGTGATCCTATTCAAAGTCGCAATTTTATAATGTATTATATAGCAATAAAGCGATGCAAAAGTGTAATTCTAAGGACTTTAACAAGCTTGCTTTTGCATCCTTCCCAAAAACACCATAGGAGTCAGTATATTTTCTCCAAACTTTAGTTGCATCAAAATCATTAGAGGTTTATAAGCACTATCTCCATTAAATGATCCAATAAGCCTTTTAACATTATCTGGAGTGATAATTGTTTCTTCCTTGTTCAAGTAAATGTATAAACTATGTTCATCCCAATGAATGTGCTTAACATTTGTTTTATTTTTTTTTAAGAAAATTTTTGAATAAAAATCTATCATAAAGTTTGGATTACATTCAAGTTCATCAAGTTCAGATGTGCCTAATACCCTTATTTTTCCATAATTTCTTAAATTCTTGGCCAAATACTAGTGATAGAAAAACCATCCCAATCTTTAAGTTTTGATCAATTCTCACTTATGATTGGAATTCCTAAATTTTGATCTTGATCTTGAATACTCACCAGGATTTTGGTTCTTCTTTGTAACAGATATAGGGGTTTAGGAACATTTTACTTCCTCTTTGTGGTTCTTGCCTTAAATGGTTGCTACGATCTTGATCTTGTTTCCATTTACGATTTCAATTTAAAAGAGGTATTTAGAGGCGATTTGGTACTATACGATTTAAAAATTGAAGTCAAAGAGTTTACGGTGGTTAAAAATTTAGGAAATTAGATGGGATTTTGAACAAAATTGTGAGATTTGAGGGATTACAGAGAATAGGAAAAGATAATTGAATTGAGAAGAGAAGTGATTTAGGGCCAAATTGAAAAATGAGCCAATTTAAAAGGGCATTAACAATATAGGATTTAAATCCTCGACCTAAGGGATTTTAATCCTTTAGGTCAATTTTAACAGATTTATACCTTAGTCTTAATATATATTCCATCTAAAACATGTAAGCAATTTTAGAATTGAAGATGGATAAGCTTTTATAAACGAATCGTATTCAATTTTCAATTATATAAGGAATATATATATTATCTTAATTGAATAGCTTGAACCATTTCCACCTCGGATTTGTATAATCAATTGGAATTGGCTTTAGTTTTTTAAACAATAAACCTTGCAAATACATAACTACATTTAATACATTATGAAATGACCGTTTAACTATCTCTCTTGACATATTAAAATGGTGTTTAATGACTCTATTCTTAAAATGATGAGCTATAATATGTAAGAACATTGCTACATGCTTATTTATAAGCATGTTTGCTATTGACTTTAATTATCTAATATTTTTTAGCATTTCACATAATTTAAAAAGGCATGCCTATTCTTCCTAACTTGCTCAATACGTGTCACATCACTAGCATGTGCAAGCCACTTAACATAATCTCTCTTAACATAGAAGTCTAGAACATAAAACCTAACCTTTGGCCTATATGTTCGAAAAGGAGACACGTCTGACAACATACTAAAGAACCAACTAATGGCAGCACACATATCTAACCATATTGTCAGAATAACTACAATCCTTTTTTGCCTTTGACATTTTGTAATCAAAGACAATTGAGCCATGACTACAAAAATAATTTGTCTAATATGTCTTAAAATCATTCATAAAAGAAAAGTAAAAATAAAATTTCGTAGTAGTCACATTTTTGTATTTTATCTATAACATGTAATAAGATTTATAGCTATGCTTTATGGGGTTTAATGACATATATAACAAGCATGTTTGATTATAAATTTTTTATGATATTTATAGCCATCAACTTGATTGGCTCTTGGAACTTATCAGATGCCTACTACAAATTTGCTAAGAACTCTACCTATTATTTTCCACATTTGTTATGAGACCTTAAACCTAAGGGATAGGCTAAATTGAAATCTTAATTTTGATAGCTTTCTTCAAGCAATAATGAAAGATGATTTTGGAAGGATAGATAATGGGATGTCACTTGAGATTTGGAATTTAGCATATATTAGAATAAGCTAAGCTATGGTCTATGGGGTAAATGAATGAGCTTCTATTCTTTGCATCACTTTACTAGAAGTGAATACTATTAATATTGTGTTTATCAATTAAGAATTCTAATCCCTCCCAAAAATACAAATTTTTATGCTTAAAGTTGTCCGATCCATGGTTGTAAACACTTTTTAATTTTCATGAAGTTCCTGTTTTAAGGAAATATTGGTTAAGCCAAATCGATTCTAAAGAAATATTTGTCTGATCAAGCTCGTAACTATGAAACTTATCTAAACAAAGAGAAGAAGCAATCCAATACTGTGTGATAATGGTAGCAGAAAAAAGGTTCTATATGAGTTTGGTTGCTTCCATTTTTATTAACTATGGAACTTATCTAAACAAAAAGAAGAAGGCCCCAAATCGATTTCTAATAATTTTTTTCCTAAACCCAAATTACATCTAATCTAATTTATGGTTTACGCAGATAAAAAATTTTGTCATAGTCCTCATTGTTTCCATAATTTACTTTCAACCAACAAATAAATCTTAAACACCTACACACACCAAAAACAAATTAAAAAAATAAAAAACTCAAAAAGAAAAAAAATTACTAAATACTATTGCAAAAGTTGGAACCCTAGTTGCAAAAAAAGACTACCAAATGAACCAATTTCGATTCCTGAATGATTTTCTTCTTCGATTTCAAGCCAATAAAAGGTTGGCAATCCTTAATCTAAAAAAAAAAAAAGAAGAAAAAAACAAAATCTATGATGAACAATTTTACCTAAAGGAGTAAGCGAGAGAAACAATAGAAAATAATAACACTAACAGCTAATAAATGAGAGCAAGAGAAGAGCAATAATGGTTGTTAGGTAAAGACAAAGCTAAAGGAGAAAATACTACTGTGGCTCAATCTGGAGAAGAATGGGCAAATTTTTTTTGTTCCAATAATTGCCTAAATAGCCGTTTACGGGGGAGGAGCAAGGCGTTGGATGGTTATTTGGGCCACTTCCAGCATATGGCTTGAAATGGCCTTATGCTATTCCACCCGTTTTTTTAACGAGAATAGTGTTTAGTGGTGGGCCTATAGAATATGGGATAAATAAATAGCCTGTTATCATGAACCAAACATCATGTTAAAGTTATCGGGGCGTTGTGGCATTAAGTTTGAACGTTCCTTTCTCTTTTTCTGGTCATTTATTTCTTTTTCTCTTTGGATTAAATAATGGGCCACTTGACTTCATTGTTATTGGGTAGGCCTAATCGAACCTAAGCACTTTTTTTTTTTAAAGGCTAAGATGAGTTTGGTCACGTAAGGTTACCCATATTTTAGGTTGAGTTGGGTCAGGACAAACCTAAATTATATTAATATCATGTCTAGCTTTAGCTCAAATCTAATCCATGAATAAGTCTACTTACTAATCATTTTTACTAAGGATGCTTTAAAGAATAATTGATACTTCCAAGTTTCTTTAAAGATCCATTTTAGAAATTTTTTTGAAAAAATCATTTTCATTTAATTTTTACTTACTATAAATACATAATTTTTTTGTCCTTCATATTTCACTACATAAAAAATTGTTCTTGATGACATTTCAGTAGATAATACACAGGCTATTATTGTTATTTACTAAAAATTTGTTGAATGAAATGTTTATATAAGCAAAATGGATACTCGAATTTAAAATTTTCTTTATTATGTTTGAATTCGAAAATTAGGTCAAATAGATAGTTATTTTTATCAAAAATTACAATTTCTATATTTATTTTCATATATTATTTATTTTTATATTTTAATAAAATTCTATTTAGATTTGACTCTATCAAAAATTTATTTAAATTTGATCTAATTTGATTTTAAAATTAATAAATTGAACCAAATTATCCAAATCAAAATAATCAAGTGTCAAATTAATTTGATCTAAACCCAAAATGACCCGAACCTGAAGTAACCTGAACCTAAAGTGACTTGAACCTAAAATGAATTGAACCCAAAAATTTTAAAACTCAAATTGATCCAACCCAAATTATCCCAATCTAAAATCTACTTGATTATCCTATTAGCAATTCTAACCGTAAGCAATAGGATATGTGGGTTGACGACAGTTTAAAGCACATAACCCATAAATCATTGGTATCCAAAGAATACAAGAATTTCACCAAAAAGAGAGAAAAAATTTTAATTTCATATCCGTAAGGTTAAAGCCCCTAAAAGAATTATTTAATTTCAGCCTGCTAGATATAAATATGTATGATATGAGTACGTATATTTTTGGACTTTTTAAATATATTTTTAAAATAATATGATATACTCATTTTTAAATATGTATGAATATATTTACTTCAATGAAAATAAAATAATTAGGATAACATTTTATATAATAATATAAAAATAGTCCCTTAATTAATGATCAATTGAATGGCAATTTAGTAATAAAGGTAAATTAAAGAACAAATTAAGGTAGACCTGGTAATATTTGATATGATAACACGAATATGACATACATAAGGTCAAAAAAAATGATACAGTTACATTCTCAAAATCTATACAATACAAATTATAAACATATCAAAATTTGCATAAATGTAAAAAAACCTTAAACACGATTATGACATAATAAAATATACGAATATGATCTGAATTATGAATTACAAGGTCTAAATTAAGGGACCAATTAAGGGTAATTTAGTGAATAAAGGTAAATTAGAGAGCAAACTTTAAGGAACTAATTAAAAGTAATTTGGTGAATAAAAGCTAATTAAAAAGGAAATAGTTAATAGGTAATTTTGCTAATAGGTAATCAATTTAGGAGCAATTGTATCATTCGTTTTTTTCGTGACATAGTCGTATTCAACGTATCATTAATGAAAATAAAATCAAATGAATACAAGTATTGAAATAGTAGTATATTTAAAACCATTTCTCTTAAATTACTAGTAAATCTTTGTCATGCCCCAAAATGCTACATAAGTCATACTTATAGATATGAAATCATATATCTGGGATTCAAAACATATAAACTAACTCATGAATATTTAATGACTTTATCTAATTCTAAACTTGTACATCGTTGTACAAAGATCGATATTCAAAGAGTTCTTAAAACAACAAAACTATAACTTGTATTATACGAGCCTAAACACTTAGCATATTATACAAATCCCATAACTAGGTCATAGATACATAGCTTACATTCCCAATTAAACCAATTTACAACAAAACAAGTTGTTGCAAAAGAGGTTATACCTCAAATGTACATAAAAAATATCAAAAGCCAAAGTAGGGTTCTATAAGTCCACACAAAAACGACTCCACGAAAACCTTCATAAAGAAACAAGTAGTTTGAGCCTTAATTTTAAAAAGATAAACAATTCAATGAGCCAAAAGCCTAGCAAGTAATCTAACCATAGTTAAGGAAATAACATCCAAATAGGCACAAAACAAAGGAACAAAATTGAATTTGGATTATTTCTGAAATCCCAGTGTTGGATCTGCTTAAAATGCTCTAAATGATTCAAATGTTCAAAAATCAAATATTCACCATGATAGTTCAAGCGAACTCAAAACTAGTTATTCATGTTCATAAACATAATAAATAACCAAAAATTATTCTTATGAAATTCATATTATAATACCTTGTTTAATAATCCAGCAAGTCCAAATATCATAAAAGGTTCATATTTAATTTCTCTTCAATACAATTCAATGAAGTTCAAACCCCCTATTTATGCATCTAAATAGGTCAAACTCCCATAAAAGGCACTACCTATTGGCTAGAGGTACATGTACAATTCACCACCTATGTAGTACATGGGTCCATATTTCTGTAAATGAATCATATGGTTCAAACTCTCATTGGTCAAATTCGAATTGGCACATCAAATATAGGGTTCACCAATGTATGAAAAAGGTAAAAAACTTTCCTATACAATTCACATAAATTCAAAATAGTTCAAAGCATTTCAAAATATCATAGTTGGATTTTGTTTCATTCAAAACATTAACTTTCATTAGAAATAGATCTTACAAAGCATGAAAACTTGAAACCTTTAGTTAACATAGCAAAACATTCAAATGATGTTCCTAAACCATTTTAAAGAACTTTTCATTCCAAATGAAGAGAAACCGATAAGAATAATGATTTAGGATTCTAAAGGCTCTAAAGTATAGTTTTGTGTTTGATACATAAATCTGTTTAGGAACAATTATAATCTAAGGCTCACAAAACAAACCTAAAAGTAAAGTCATAGCTTACAAAGTTCAAAAACAAAATACTAACAAAAGAATAGCCTTAAAGTTCATGGATTCAAGAATTAGCTCAAACTAAGAATCAAAATTAAAATCAACAAAACCTAAGGAATTAACTATAATTAGCTATTTACACTCAAAATCAAGTACAAAAGAATGCCTCAAACATTTAGAACTTAGCTTTCAACTCCAAAGTTGCAAAATCAACTCCAAAATAGCACTAAAACACCAAAATAAATTTGCTAGAATACTTAACAGAAGAGAACATTTCTACCTTCGAGTCCCATGAAATTATAATGCTTAAGGTTATTTAACAACCCTTCAGCTACTTGCTCAGGCATTCAAATGGGTTTTGGGAAATGACATATGACCATGAGGTATCAAAGCCTACAATCTGGCAACTTTGGAAAAGGACACTGACCATGAGATATTAGAAGTAATCCTAAATTAACATTAGACCCTAAAACTTATTCTAACTGAAAGCTGTACTTCTTAAGTTTTAAGTCTTACAACTAAGCACTTCAATTTCTATAAGATATAAGCTGCTATAACTCAACACCTTAATTTCTATCAAATATAAGCTGCTATAAATTTTAGTTATCACAATCTTAGAGTGCCTTTGTGCTGGGTAAACTAATGTTTGAAAATATGTTTTTTTTTTTAACAAAAGAGACTATAGCTTGATGATAGGGGAAGGGTTACAGATTTTAGGATCGAATCCCAGAACTATTATATGCGAACTGATTGTATGAACCAACTGAATTAAGCTCTGAGTTCATCTTTAATAATACATTGGTGACTTGTGAAATGCTCTATACCATAGCTTGAGAATCATGCTACAAATGTAATTAGAAAAACAATTATATTACTAGATGCCCTGTAGAGCATGTGAGCTTGGTAGTTGGCACGACTCAATTATAATATTTAAATTAAATTCAAAAAACCAAAAACCTAATAAATTTCATACGTAAATTTAATTTAAGAATCAATCATCCCCTGTTAGTTAATTTCTTGAAATCTTCAAAACGAAAGAAAATGAAGGTGAAAATTAGAGACAAAGTAGTCTGCTTTCTCTATTTATTTGCATTGGGCCTTGAAAGAAAAGGGCTTTTATTTTGAAAAGAAGTAATTATATCATATTATAGTTTGTAATATAATCCGGAGATGTCCATAGGCCAAGCCACAATTAGAAAAAAAAAAATAAATTTTAAGTTTAGGTTTGACTTGTCTATTAGGCCTAAATCACTGTTGATAATATTAAAATTTATTTCTATATTAATTAAATTTAAATATATTTTATAATTAAATTTAAATGTAAAATATATTATTTTATTCAAAAAATACTATTTTAGTCGAGTCGCTCCGAAACATAAAACTCGAGTTTGGGCCTAATTAGGCTAAGCCTATCGAGCCAGCGAGCTACCCAGCCTGTGGATAGGTGTAATGTATTTAATAAAAATAAAATGGCCAGGGATTTTTAATCGCAATTAAAAGTTTTCAAGTTTAGATTTAATTTAATTTGATTGTTCAAAATAGACATAAGATAAAATTTTATTTTGGTTATTATTTACAGTATAATATTTTTACATAAAAATATTTGTTTGTCATCTTCTTCTACTATACTCATGTCCTTAATTTTTAAAATTATAAAATGGTGTTGTCGCATATCATTTTACTTCCGTAAATGCATGTCCATGCTTCGTAATTGCAGCTACTAAGATTTTGTGAATATAACATGCTTTAGGTTAGTATAAGATTGAACCATTTTTCATTTATAAATAAAAAAAAATTCTAACTTAGGATCTTTACATTGAAAAGATGATAAGTAGATGTGGGGGAAAAAAAAAACCCAAACTTGTAAATTCACTTGAAAAAAACTCACGCTTGAACTTAAACTCAATTCGATTTAATCAAAAAGTCAAAAGCATAAACTCAAGAAAACTTAAATTAGCCCAACCTCAAAATGTCTCAAACTCAAAAAACTCAAGACTAACCCGACCCAAATTTAATGCTAAAAATAAGAATAATCAAATTGTAATTAAATAATTTTTCTATAAAGTAAAAATTGTAATTAAATGATTTTTCTATAAAGTAAAAATTTTAATTATTAATTTTACTATTTTTATAATAAATTTTTAACAAATTGCGTTATATACTAAAATAATTTTTATTAGGTGCTAGCAAATATTGATTTTAATATATAAATATAACTAAAAATATCATTTTATAAGCTAACTTAAAAAAAAAAAAAAAATTGTTATCATGTGTGTCACATGTGAATTTCAATTGTTTAATGAATTTTTAAACTTATAAGTGTATATTTTACAAAGAAATAAAATTTATAAAGTGCCCATTAACAAAATTTATATAAAATATAAGGCCTATTCCATGTGCAAACTATATCAAATTAATATAGAATTTATTCTTTTTAATGTTACTAATAAAGAACTAAAAGTATGAAAATAAAACAAAATTTAATATATGTTTTAACTCTTTTTTATCAATCAAATGAATTTATTTACCTTGGTCCTTAATGAAAATTAGAGCTTTGAAAGTAAAGCAAGCTAAAGTAAGTCTTAACTCTTTTTTTATTTATTATATAGTAAAAAAATTTACAATAACAATTTAGAAATTTGGTAAATAAATTTATTTACTTTTTAAGGGTTAATAAAAAATTAAACCTTTAAAAATAAAGTAATTTATTATAACCCTAACTTTTTTACTTATTATAAAACAAATTTATTTAACAAAATATTTTAATGAAATTAAAGTTCTTATAAATTGAATAAATATTATTAATAGAAAATCTTTTTACAATGAATATTTAGAAATTTACTGAACTAGAAAGACCACCTCGTTGGTTCAAAAGATTAATTATATTTATACTTATATATATATATATAATATAAATAATAATAATAAAAAAAACACAGGATTCATCCAAATTCTAAAATTTGGCTGTCACAGTGAAGGGCATGGCCTATTGAAGATAGGTGAATGGGCTACAAATGGTGTAAGCTCAAATAGGCACAAGGTAGTTGGAGCATTAGTTTAGGCCTTAAAGCAAAATAGTCCAAAAAACCTAAACTTATAGCTCAAGAATAAAAGAAGTAAACCTACTAAGCCTATAGGACATCCAATCCAATTAAAAAATAAATCTGACATAATTTAAGAGAAAATACTCTTATAAAATTAAACATATTATATAAACGAATCAAGTTTAATCATGATACTATTTTACATCATGTCTTATTTATATGTTATCTAATCATATTTAAAATTATAAAGTTTATAAATTATTAATTATTTATCCTCATTAGTTATTACTACTTAATAAATGACAAAGCATTAAAATATTAAAATATCTACTATATATAACAAGTAATTTTAAAAATAATTTTTAAAAAATTTAGTCTTAAGTCAAAATTAGATCGTTATGGTAAATAATTGAGTAATAATTTATTAGTGATACTCTTTTAGTATTGCCTTACTAGCTCTTAAATTATAGTTTTATACTCCTGCTTATTCTCCAAATATAGTATATTTGTCCATTTTAGTTATTAGTAAGTACAATTATATTTATATTTAAATTTATCAAATCAATTATTTTAAATATTAATATGATTAATTTATAATATATTATATTTTTTACAATAAATTATTTAAGAAATTGATTTAGATAACTAATTAATTTTATATATTTCAGATGCTAATGGATTTTGATTTAAATACATATTATAATTAAAAATATCATATTATATCAAAAGCTTATTTTAAAATAATAATACTAAATTAATAATTTATTTTAAAATGTTATAAAAGATGTTCGAACCCGAAAATACTGAAATTTAAAAAAATCTAAACTTGTAATAATTCAAACCTCAAATAACTCAAACTCAATAAAATTTAATTTTAAAATAATTTAAATCTAATATAATTTAAACCTAAAATAAACTAACTCGTATCTCTCCAATTGCCTCTGTAATTGGGAGATAACTGGTGGTTGGGTATTCTTTCTTTCTCTTTTCCTTATTTGACTAATTCCTTTGTGGGTTTTACAGTTCTCTATTTTTATTGAAATTTTAAAAAAAAATTCCGATCCCATGCCCATTGTTAGCCTTGTCTATGTAGCACCGTGTCAATACCAACGTGTCAATGCAATGTCTTGATCGTATTCATTTTTCTTTTTCATGCATGCGTACTAGATTGGACATTGACACAAGCAGGTGGCTGCCATGTTGGTGCTTCATAGAGACACAGTAACATATATATATATATATATATAATTGAAAAAACATTTGATATATTGTTAATAAAATTTAAAATTTCTACTACCAGGTTTAATAAGATTACCCGTGTTCATATAATAATAATAATAATAAAAAGACAAAAGAATTAACTCTTTTATGTTTGTAAAGTTTAAAATTCCCTTCTGACAATCTATAAAAAATAGAATCAAATATATATCACCCATACAATAAAGAGACACAGCACGTACATATGCGAAGTGAGAATTCTGAAGTCTAAATATATTTATATACAATACAAAGTCAAGCAGAATATTTGAAAAGCATCAACCATTAATTAGCTAATTGGTAGCAGATCAAGATTCACCTTTATAAACATAGTTCGAAGCAAAGCAAAGAAAACTGAATATTTATGAGACATGGATCCACACCTTTTGCAGCTTGCCATCACGCACGATCCATCGACACAACTGACTTGGTTCTTCAGTAAATGATTTGCAAGAGACACGGAAAATCCCTAGGTTAGCACCAATTAGATCATATAATACCTTCAGAGCTGCTGCCATCTCTGCTTCGACTGCTGCATCATCATTGACAAGATCAATCGTGTTCATTTGTAGAACATCAGCATAATGCTTTTCTCTTTCTAGATCATCTTGGAAGGGCTCCATGACCGCTCCCTGGCATTTCAAACATTTTTAACAAAAATGGCAGCAGCAAATGGAGAAGAATGAGTCAACTAAAAATGGATAGAACACGTAAACGAAGCAAGATTAAACAAAACAACCCCGATTTCTTTCAACCAAAAAAAATAATAATAATCAGGGACCAGAATTCCAACTCCTCATCCTCCTAGCCTCTCCAAATGTTACCAGGAAAAAGAAAAAACAAAAGCTTTAATTAAAACCATTTACTACTTGATCAAATGGTTAAATTGTATTATAACCTGACATAGTTCAACTTCTTCAACATAATGACCGTATATCTCACAGCTTTCATCTTGATCGCCAACAGGTGTTCCATCATACCAACCATTGGTTTCATCGAGAGGATCAATGACATGTAACTTAAATAGCACAAAATACGTTTACTATGCACGAATAAACTCAGTAAAACATTAAAAAGACTTGAGTCAAGCTAAAAGTAAAATTATAAATATTTACCCTACTAAAGTACACAAATTAAAAGAAAAAAAAAACAACGAAAAGAGGCAAAAAATAATTGGAAAAAAAATACAAAGATTAGCTTTCTCTCTTGCATACACACACGTCTGCACATGGAATTTACTTCCATAGCAGTGTTCTTTTAGCAGCCGCAGATGATATATCAACAAAATTTTTTTTGCTCCACTATGCTTTAAAAGGTTCATGCATGCATTTAAATAGGTGTAGCGCATGCATGCAGGCACATATGGGTCAAATAAACAATCTAAGCCCCTAGAAAACCACGCTTACTCATTTTTGAGGCCCTGCTCATGCTAACCAACATTAGCGGACACCTAGTGACAATCAGAATCAACTTGATTCCATCACCATGAATTTAAAAAGATAATGCGTTTTTCCTGAGGTAAACAAGGAAGAATTTAAGAAAATGCCTCTGGAAAATATCTTGTTAATCATCATCATCATTATCACCATAGGAAGAAAGCCACTTTAAGTCTATGGAATCTTCAACTCTCATTTCACCATTGGGCCCTCCATTTCTCTTTTCACGTACAGCGACTTTGGCAGCATAGACAACTTCAAGCTTTCTTTGGCCAGAGAGCTAATTTGGACTTTTAAGCTGTATTTCACTGCACAAAAATTTCAAAGTTTGGTAGCAAGTAACAGCATTTGTTTAATACAGTTTGGGCACAAGCATTTAACTGCAGAACAATGTTCTGACCTAAGACTTTGGTTAAATAGGCAGATTAATTCAGTTTATCCACAAAATTTTAACCGGTACTAGAGGGGGAACAGAATGTCAACTGATTTAGGCAAAAATTTGGAATTCCTTAACATTACGGTTGAAAAGAAAAAGAAGACCACTTGCTATTGACATTCTTGAATTAATATGCGTCCTTCAGAACTAGTACCATAGATGTCAGTGGTCTAGTCAAAATGCAACAATACCAGCAAGGTATTGAACTTATCACCAAGGAGACAGCATAAATGCCTCAAAAATATTTAAACAACATAACCTAGATACAACTAAGATTTTGAGCCCCCAAAATAGATACAATATGATATGCTTAAAACTAGCAAACATAAGTTAAAGAGATAAAGCACATCCTGGCAAGAAATCTACATCCAGGAAGCATCAAAAATAGTTCAATTTTATAGGTAAACATGACTGCATGTCAAAATCTCCAAGCAGCATCATATTACATGCAAGCAGCAAGAGTGTCAGTATTCAATAAAAGAAAAGAAAACAACGAAGCTCAAAACATTATACAGCAGAGATAAAATGACATTTACACTCAACGGGCACCACACCAGAATTTGCTGTAGGACCAACAAGTCTTTGATTGGTTCACTGCATAGTCTTACATTCTTTATTGAACTACATGTGCATTCTATCAATTTATCAAATGATGTCAACTTCATTCATGAAAAGTCTTCTCCACAAGCTGGAATGGGGCCAAGGATCTTTTCTACTACTCCTAAAGACTTAGCATTGATGGACGGTAAAAAAAAGGTCAAAATTTGATAATAATAACAATAATGTAGATGGCTGCAAGCTGCAGAAGAGAGTAGCATGGTTAAAAATGAAAATGGAAAATTTACCACTTATCAATGCAGAGGTCATCCCTTGTCCCTGAAGCATGAAGATAGGAATCAGAATCCAACTCCCAAAATGCACGGT
>JBBYHK010474998.1:4995-19147 GCA_038382065.1 Adansonia grandidieri | reverse complement strand
ACGTTTTTAATATTTAATTAAATTATTAAAAGAATATTAAAATAAAATTCATTATTAAAGTTTTTTATTTATAAAAATATATTTAATTATAATTTTTTTATATTTATTTTTAGTATTAAATTTGAGTTCGGGCTCTGGTTCAAGATTTTTCAGGTTCGGATCATTTCGAGTTCGGACTATTTCGGGTTCAGACTATTCGGGTTCAGATTTTTTTGGATTCGAACTATTGATTTTTTAGTCAATTTTGATTCGGTTCAGGTTTGGATTCGAATTCTTTTTTAGCAGATTTTTGAGTTCAGATTCATTTTGTCACCTTTAGTAGTAATTAGCTTTACGTTTTTGCCTTTTAGAAGATGGTTCAAAATTTGGTTGGTATTGGAAACGGGCAAGACTTAAATCAAGGATTACTAGTGAATAGTGAATTATTGCTGTTATGGGTGAGTATTAATCAATTTGAATTGATTTAATTGATTGAACCAATCAATTACCAATTATCAATTTCAGTTAATTCAGTTTAATTTATTCAATTTTTGAAATTAATCAGTTTTGAAAGTGGATTAATTTGATTAGTTTGGTTGGTAATTTATTTTCGAAATTGATAATCGAGTAAACGATCCTTTTATTTTATTTTTAATTATGTTTTATATATAATATAAATAAAATTATATTAATAGAATAATTTAAAAATATATAATATATTATTTATATTATATAATAAATAATATACATTTATTTTTATATAATAATATAAATAAATTATGTTATAAAACTTTGAAATCAATTAAATCGACCGAAACAATCAACTTAAATTCGGTTTGATTATTTCATTTATAATATATTTTTCAATCGATTTAATCGGTTATAAAAATTTATTTAATTTAATTAATTTTAAAAACTTTGAAAATAAACTACCTGAACCTAGAAACTCTTAGAATTTGAAGGGGAAAAAAAGGCCGCAATTGGCTTTTAAGGAAGTTCCAGAAGGTAGAAATATTTCGGCATAAAAGATTTTAATGAGGTTTGTGATGTAAATGGAATTAGTATTAGGATCAAAATGAGATTGTCATTATATTTATGACCACAATATTAAAAATTTACGAGTATTATTCAGTTTTATTAAATTTTAATTATATTTTTATTGATTTTCAGGGAAAAAAATTTATAAAATTGTTAATTTCCAGACCAAAAAAAATTATAAAATTTTGAAATATTTCATGCTATATTTTATTAATAAAATTGAAAAATTTTTGTCTTTATATTTTCTTTGAGTTTCGAAGAAAAGGAAACCAAACGAAAACATTTTGATGAGATATTTTATTAAAATAAATGATAAATTTTTATCAATCTCCTTATTTTATGTTAAATATTAATAAAATTAAGATAAAATATCAAAGTGCAATGAAATTAAAATAAATTCATAAAATTAAATATTAACCAAAAATACGGAAATAAATTTGAACTTAATCCGAAATAGTAGTAAGTAGTTGTGAAGTATTATTCTTCAGTGTTTTTTTTTTTTTGAATGGAATTATGTTCGAAGCAAATTGCTTCTTTGAAAGAAATTAAAACTGCTGCTCAAAGTCCAATTGCAAAACCCAAAACCAGTAATAGAGATTGGGCAAGATTTGGGTTTGGAGTGGATAAGCCCATCAAAGAGCAAGAGCAATCTTTGGGGCATTTCTGAGGTTTATGATTTAAGAATAGCTTGGATTTTTTCATTTCTCTACTTCTCTCTGTTTTCAAAAAGAAAATGACGAAATTCAGGAAGCTTAATCGACCCACGGGTCATCGTATGTCGATGCTCAGGTTCTTCTTTCTCTTCAAATATCTCACCTTGTTTTTCTTTTTTAATTTATAAATTTGATTGTTTGATATTCTTCTTTTGTTCTCTAAATTTTGTTTTTCAATTTCTTTTATATATATATTTTTAATTTCAGGACAATGGTTTCTCAGTTGGTAAAGCACGAGCGCATTGAAACTACTGTTGCCAAGGTTCTTCCTTTTTGAAGGGTTTTTCTAGGGTTTTAATGCTATTTGTTTTGTTTATTATGTTGATTAATCTTTCTAATTCCTTTTTTTAAGTCTTTTTCTGTTATTGGGTTTCTCCCAATTGAATCATTAAGTCTGGGTTTTATTTATTTTACCTGAATTTGTTCTAATTTTATGTTTATTTTAATATAATACGTATTAAGCTTTTAAGTGGATCTTTACATATTATTTCCTTTTCCTTACTCATTTCATTGCAGGCGAAGGAGATTCGGCGACTTGCTGATAACATGGTACAGCTTGGGAAAGAGGTATTTGCAACATATTGTTTATTTATGGTACCATTTTATTTTTACTTTTATAATTGTTACAGTCCATTGGGGCAAGTGTTTCTTTAGTTGGGCAGCATAGGGAAAACTGAAAACTTCTAGGTGGTGTGGCATTGGTCTATTTGTGGCTTGACATTATTTAAGCAAATGAAGTTATTATCAATTTGTTGCTTCTGTTGGGAAGTATTTGATATTTTTATAACTTGTATGCAACAGAATTGCACTGATGTATAAGCGAAGGATTTTGGGTTTAACACCATTTATAGATTTTCGTTTATTTTAGATGCCCACCGTGGCTTGATGGCTTGAAATTCTTGACTTTTAACTTGGATTATCTCTAGTTCAGGTAGAACATTCAAAGGTTGCTAAAGCCCTACGTCATCTGAGAATTGGACAGAGTGGGGTAGAAGTTTGAATTGTGCTGCATGTTCATTCTACATTTGACTGTTATGCGAGTATAGGCATCAATCTAAAAATCAAAGGCACTAAGGTTGCTTTTCCCGATATTTTGGTGTTAAATAGATTAACTCAATATCTGCATGTTACCATCATCATTGGCATATGTTAAAATAGCCCGAAATTCTAATATTTGCATGATGTTGATTTTGAAGTTACCTTTTGGAGTTGGGATCCTATGGTTTAATTATCTGCCTAAGATTACTTGAAATTCATTCAGCAGTAAATTTGTATGTGTCGCGTTGTATTTGTTTTGATTGTTTACAATGGTTAATGATTCAAGAGAATATGTTGGATAGTGATTGACGATCTTGGTCTGGTTAAAGTGATTGGATGCTTGTATTATTTGGTGGTTAAAGTGCAACAAGATGGCCAAATCTATTTACAAATTAATACGTATATTTTGTGGACTCATATTGTTAAACTAGGAGTTTGAGACTTTTTTTCTTGAAGTATTGACTCTACCATTATATTGTGTTTATTGTTTCTTTTGATTAAATCTGATTTTTCAATATTGCCTTGTTCCATTTCCAATTTCTTTAAGGGTTCCCTTTCTGCTGCAAGGCGTGCTGCTGCTTTTGTGCGTGGGGATGATGTCATTCACAAACTATTTACAGAATTGGCATATCGATACAAGTGAATACTTTACCCGTTTGTTTCTTTGTTGTTTGCTGTTAAGTCATATTCATTCAATCCTACGTGTTACAGAGATAGAGCAGGTGGATATACAAGACTGCTTCGAACTCGCATACGAGTTGGTGATGCTGCACCAATGGCCTATATAGAGTGAGACTATCTACTTTGTTAATTGCAAGTTGGTTGTTGAAACATTAATTGAGTAATTGAATTAGATAGGCTAATTTGGATCTGTGCTTGATTGTCGGCCCCAAGTTCGAATTATGGAAGAGGGTTACAGTAGGACTATGACAGCTAGTAAAAGATTCCATCACATTTTTTGACGTGTTGTAAGATAAGAGAAATAACGTTTTGGTGATCCCTACTAAGCGATGCACTGCATCTTTGAGGTCCAGGAGTAGTGATAAGGGGGCTATGATTGCTAGGTCGTTGCCTTAAAATAATATGCCAGATTGACACTTGATTGTGGTGTTAAATGAGCAAAGGTTTCCCCTAGGCTAACGGATCGACGTACTGAAAGAAAAGGCCAAAACTTTAGCTTATTTTCAGCATCTTGGAATGTAGAGTATCTTATAGGTAAGTATTGTCGAGCTAGTAGAGGCTATTACTAGGTGTCTCAATATGTTATGCTTTTCAAAGCTAAATGGACATGTGAGAAATCGAAACCCATGGTTGAGGTCATAGTTTATGGTATACAGGCATAGGAATGGGAATGGGTTAGGTATAGCTTTAGATGCTAGTTGGTTGGTGAGTTTGGTGACATAGAAGGAAGGGTGATGGATCTTGCTCATTAAACTCTTAGTAGGTGATAAAGTTTTAAAAACTATCAGTGCTTATGCACCACAAATAGGCTTCAGTGATTCTAGTAAACGACAATTTTGGGAGGACTTAGATGAAGTGGTGCAAGGAATACCTATAGAAGAGAAGTTTTCATTAGGTGACTTTAATAGATATGTTGGGGCTAGTTGTGGTTGCTTTGAGAGTGGTCATGGGGATATGATTTGGGGATATAAATGAAGCGGGAAAAAGTGAGATGTATCCTAGACCCTAGGATTAAATGCTGGAAGTTGAAAGGGGACACACACGCATCCTTTGTGGATAGACTAAACCAAGGGGCTAATTGGGAAGATGAGATTAATGCTATTGGATGTGGAATGAGATGGTCAGTTGTATTAGATAGGTGGCACAGGAAGTTGGTGAATGAAAGGGCATGGCGCCACCATTTATGGACACATCATGGGGGAATGAGGAAGTAAAGACAATTAGGTCTATTAAATGATAATCTTATGTAAGGGATACAGACAATTAGGTGTATTAAATATATTTATAGAAAATATTAGGGATGTAGAGAGCTTTGAGAAAAATAAGCTAGCAAAAGTGACAAAGAAAGTTGTAAGGGAGGTTAGAGTGAGATCTATAAATAAATTTCTGATAGATTAGACCCAAAAGATGGAGAGAAAAATATTTATAAGATCGCTTGGATGAGGGAGAAGACTAGAGATTTGGAAACTAATAGGCGTATTAAAGATAATCATAAGTTCTTGGTGAAGGATGAGGAGAATAAAAAGAATGGATTGAATATTTTGATAAGCTCTTCAATAGTAATTACTTTCAAGATGTTAGGTCAATGTATTGTTAGAGGATCTAAATTGTGATTTTATGCATATGATAAAATATTTTGAGGTCGATGAGGCCTTGTGCTGAATGAAAACTAAAAAGGCGGTAGGTTCGGATGCAATTCCTATCGGTTGGGGTTGGGAGTTTGATGATTTGTTTTTTAAAATTTGACAGAATAATGATATGCCTGCTTGGTGGAAGAGAAGGACCTTCGTGTCTTTATATAGAAATATATATAAAAACAAAGGCGAGATTTAGCATTGTTCTATTGATTTAGAGAAAGCTTATGATAGAGTACCTACAAACTTTCTTTGATGGTTTTGAACAATGAGGCTGATCTACTAAAATATGTTAGTAAAATGCAATATATGTAAAGGGAAGTAGTTATGAACACAAGAAATTGTGGTGGATTGAGAGATGTGATTCCAATTACAATAGGCGTGCATCAAGGATCGACTTTGAGTATTTCTTTTAGTAATAGTAATGTATATGTATAAGGAAAGACATTCAAGATGAAATAATTTGGTATATGCTAGATGACCTAGTATTAGCTGATGAGACCAAAGCAGGGGTTAACAACAAATTTGAATTGTGGATACAAACACTAGAAGCTTGAGGGTTTTGATTAAGCTGATTGAAGATTGAGTATATGGAGTGTATGTTTAGTAAAAGAAGGAATAATGATTAAGATGTGATCATGATCACACTCGATGGTCAAGTGATCCCAATGATGAAGTGCTTTAATTCCTAGGGGCGATAATTCATAAAGATGGGAGGACTGATGGAGATCTTAATCATAGGATCAAGGCTGGGTGGCTTAACTGGAGAACTGCAGCAACAGTTTTTTGCCATTACAATGTACCTTTGAGCTTGAAGGGGAAGTCTTATAGGACAATTATCAGACCTACTTTGCTGTAGTGTACGAAATATTGGGCTAACAAGAAGCAACATCTACAAAAGATTGATGCAGTTGGTACGCAGATTTTAAGATAGATATATGATAAGACTAGAAATGACAGAGTTAGAAATGAAGATGTTTATCTTTATGTGGGATAGCCCCTATGGAGGATAAGGTGAGACACAATCGCTTATGGTGGTTTGGTTATATAGAACGCTGATTGAGGGATGCACTTGTTTGGACCTTTAGGAAATTGACGTTGCACAAGGCAAAAGATTGAAGAGAAGACCCAAAACAACATGATTGGAGGTGATAATAATGGTATGAAACTATTAGAGCTTGAAGAGAATGGTGATGGACAGGAATGATTGGAGGAGGATTTGTAATTCCCAATGTAAATATTTCTATGTTGGTTCTTGTTGTTGACTCCAAATATATTGGGATTAAGGCCTGCTGGTCTGGTTTGTTAGGTAGGGAATCGAATTAATTGAAATTTTAAGGCTCATAGGTCTTAATGCGCTAGAGCCCAGTTTTCTTAGTTTCATTTTGTTCCATGCAGAGGCAAAGTGCATAAAATTAAATTATTAAATTCCCACATAGACGTAAGCTTAAAAACATTGGAATGTTCCACCATACAAAAATATAAATCCACAAAGAGCATTTTTTTTTTTTATTATAAATTTTACTTCTTTTTAAGATAAGGTTTATGTGGTTGGCTTATATTATGCATACACATTGGGCTTATATCATATATACATCATGGGCTTCAATGTTGAAGAGTTATGGGCCTATGTGCCTACAGTAATTCATAAATATGTCAAAAGCCAAATCCAAAACTGCAACTGACTGAATTAATCAAAGCTCACTTCTGAACTTTCCTACTGAATTCTTTTAAGTTTTAATATAATTTCTTTGATTGAAGAGCTAATCTGTTTGTATCGTTTTATGCACTTCGGGATTTGGGAATTTTGAGTTTAAAATATTTACTATCCAGACTAATGTCTGGTATCTGACTTCTAACATGAGCCGTGCTTTGCACGTACATGGACAGATGTTTTGCTTTTATTTTTGTGCTCTTTTTTTTTTCCTTTTTATTTTGAAATGATTAATCATACTGAGCAAATGTTTAGCCGTGCTGTTGAAGTGTTGAAAGAATTTTCATGTTGATAGATCAAATATATGGTGCATGCATGATGATTTTCTTCCACGTTTGAGCAGGTTCATCGATAGAGAAAATGAGCTAAGACAGTCAAAACCACCAACTCCTCAGCCACCACAGAGATCTCCCCTTGATCCTTGGACAAGATCCCGACTTAGCAGGCAGTTTGCACCCGCTAAAGAGGAGAAAAGCTCTGAATCTGATATGTAAATCATGAGACTTTATTCTCAGTGTTTTTACTCATTTTCTCAGATACAGCAACTTCAAGTTATCCGGATATTAAGCACATCGGGCAGAGAGTGTATGTCAATATGGCATCTCATATCTTGCCTGTGTCGTGCGAAGGCCATGTAAGCGTGGAATGAAGCTTTCTTTTTGTTTCCTTAATAATCGTGTGAAATGATTTTAAATGTTGTGCAAACTGAGTGCCTTTTTGGTTTTAGTATCTAACATTACATTTAGTGCCGTAGAGTCTGGCAGTTTGTTTCGACTGTAGTTTCTTGTCAAGGCAGCTCCTTTTTTTTCTACTATAATTGTTTCTGGATATTTTGGTGCATGAACATATATGATCCTGCCCTGCTATTGAACTATTGGGCCCTTTTTGTTGTGTTTTTGAGGTCTTGATCTGAAATGCTGACTTTCGGCCTAATCCATTTCTTCGTGATGTTCGACCATGGCTCTTCCTTTTAAGTAGAAATGTCAATTGGACGGGTTCGGATAATGTCATTACAGATTCGGGTTCTTTCTGGTTTAAGCATATTTCATTTTCAGCTTGTTCGGATGTATTCGGGTTCAGGTTTGGGTATAGTTTTCATTATTTTTTATTTTATGTTAAATGTAATCACTTTTACGTCATTTTGAATTTTAAGCTCACGCCTAAATTTGGCAAGGTCAAGCTTGAAAAATTTCAATTTGATTATATAGATTTGGCTGTGGCCCAAAAAAATTTTAAATTCTAAGTCTAGTTTTAAATTTAACTTAGCTCGGCCCACCCATTTAAACGTACGTTATTATTTATAATATTAAAAAGTTATTTTATATTGATATTTTTATTTTTAATTAAATATAAATAAAAAATATATTATTTTATTTAAAAAACTTTCTTTTTAGGTTGGGCCGCCTTGAAATTTAAAATTTGAGACTCGGGCTCGATTAGGCAAGGCTTGGTTGCTTGGTCGGTGGACATGTTTAGTTGTCAATATAAGTCAAACATATGATTACTTTTTGTTTTTTTATATGATATTATTTATTATAGCTTTTATAATTTTTTAATTATTTTATTATTTTATTATACTATCATCATTACTTGCATTACTTAAAATTATAATAATAAAATAAGAATAATATTCAAAGAAGCACATAAAATTTTATTATTAAAATACATAAATTTTTAATATTTAATGAGTTTAATTAATTAAATTAAAAAAAATGTGATAAAGAGTTGATATGTCTCCTTGATAATATTTTCAAGCCTTAATATATGATTTATTTTTAATAAATTATTATTTTATTATGTATAAAATATAAATTACGTATTAAAAATCATTGGCTTATCAAATTATCTATCGAGCCTTGAAAAAGGTTCAACAAAAGACAAAAACAAATCTACTATCTATTTTACGTCAAACAAGATGTGGAGTAACTCCCGATATAGCAGTAAAAGCAAGACATGTAGGTGGATCGACTCATCAAATTCCCATTGAAATAGGATCCACATAAGGAATAGCACTTGCCATTCGTTGGTTATTAAGGGCATCCTGAAAATGTCCGGGTTGGTTAAACTCTATTGTGGTGATGATACTGTAGGGGAGGTCTTGCGGAAAAATAGCTCGACCCCAAGATGATAAAAAGCTTAACACCTCTCATTCTTATTACTTTTTCAATATGAAAAAGAAAAAAAATGAAAAATGAAAAGGTTGTCTTATTCAAAACCCCAATAATGAAATCTTCTCTCTCCCATTTCACACCTTGGAACGCATCATTCTTATAGAGAGAAAGGCGCTTTCACATCTTAACCCAAAATGGTTGGGGACAGGAAAGGTTCAAGTCTACCGGTCTGTTAGGATGCCTTAGCTGCATACATCACTGCACTTCCACTTGACACCTATCGTAATGATAAACGGCTCATCTCATCGTGACCTTCTCTTGAATTCTCAAAACTTCTGTCACTCGATCCCCGCAAGGACAAAGAACTCATTGCCGTCTCAACTGTGCTACTGGAGGCTCTGGGGAAGTCGAAATAGGAGAGCACTCATCTTGGGGTGGGCTTACTACTTAGATGGTTTCAGCAGTTATCTGCTCCGCACTTGGCTACCCAGCGTTTTAATACGTAATTAAATTATTAAAAGAATACTAAAATAAAGTTGATAATTAAAGTTTTTGTTTTATAAAAAATTATTTAATTACAATTTTATCATTTTTATTTTTAATATTAAATTTGAGTTTTGGACTTTTAGATAATATTAATTTTTTGGTCAAATTAAATTTAGTTGAGTTTGAGCGAATTTTTGAATTCAAATTTATTTTATCACCTATACGCTTTTAAGTATGGACCGATGAGCTAGTGTCCGGTGATGTTGACTTTAGTCAACTGATGAAGTGACAATTGCATCCTAGTATTTAATTCGATGGTTGATGCATGTTGTATTGTTCTTCGAAGAGCTGAATTTGAAATTTGTTGGCACTCAGGATGTAAAACAAGTAAGAAGAAAAAAGATGAAATGAGAATCAAGGATCAGCACGTTTGCAAACGGTTGCTTTATTAGTTAATTTCTTTTGGATGGGATTATTGACACCCAAGCCAAGAGCGGCGGCGTCATGCATCGCAGCCTGCCTTACGCTTTGGTCACCAACCACGGTTAATAGTGCAGCCACTTGAGGAAATCAATATGAATCGGAAAGGGAAGGAAACATTCTTTTCTTTTTTTTTTTTTGGCTTGCAAAAAGAAAAGAAAGCAAAGCTTGGAGCTTAGTTTAGTTTATATAATTATCTATAAAAACAATAAAATTTATATTTAAATTTCAAATTTTAATATTTATAAATTTTTTTAATTTTTTAATCTTTTTTATACTAAAAAAAAATTAGGCACTGTAACATGTGGGCGGTGACTTAAGTTACAAGTGAGGAAACTAATGGTTTATCCAATCAAAGCTTTAAATCCTACTCTTCCAAAAGCGGTCAAATCTTTAGCCTATAATTAGCCTCTTTTCCAAGGCAGGGGAAGTGTTATCTTATGGCTATGTGACCTAAAAGGCAATCACTTTTTTAATCATTGTGAGCATCTACCATAAAATGTCATGTTTGGCTGTCTCGAAGTCAAAAATACAAATGCACGCTCCTTTCATATAAACATTATTATCATTTATAAATCTTAATATTAGTAATTTTTTTTATCTTTAAATTATTACTTTTTTTTATATATAAAAGAAGTTCTTATTGCAGATTAAAAATTAATTGAATCGGTTTTGATTTAAATGCATTTATATATTATTTAGTATCATATCATTTATTTGTATTCTCTTAAATTATCGAATTAGTTGATTTTAATACCAAAAAAAAGGTCTTATCTTACGTTAATTTTGCAATTAAAACATGCAATACGGTAAGGGCAAAAGAAAAGGAGGAGTAAATAATGTAGTGTCCAAAACTTTAAAAGCTCTTGTCAAAAAAGCCACGAAGGTGCACCCAATATAGGTTATCCGTCCTAGTTTTGGAAAAGTACGATACTTGAGATTTTGGTTGATGATTTTAGTAGGTTTGAGTTGAAGGTGGCTTTGGTTAAAGTTATCTGTTTGTCAGTGGGACTGAATTATCAAGCAAGCGGTCCAATTCAAGCATTGCCAACAACATCAAAATGCGACAGATACCCAACTTGAAAGTATGTTGGTCTTGGAGATCATCCTTGTTAGCTTGTATGGCTTTTACCCATTGCTAACGCAAATCCTAGCTTCCCGTCGGATTACGCAGCTTCGAATACAAAATACACTTACGTTGTTGTCATCAATGAATAAAAATGGGAGTAGAATTCAATTAAGGATTCAATTTATTGAACCAAGTTTTTGGTACGTGAAGACACACTGTTAGGTGTTTTATATTTTTTTTACTGACATTAAATCGAAATCTGCGGCCTAAAGATAGCTATCCATATGCTTTAATAAAGGATGTGTGAATTATCACGAAGAGAGAAGCCATGTTGGTCCCTTCAGACTGTCCAAATCTCACAAGTGAATAGAAACTTACACCTACATTAAATTTTATTTGAATCACCCGTTTATCCTCCGGAGGAAAATTTTGGTTTTAAATCTTGGTTTGACCAAAAGAAGTATGTCATGCATTGAATGATCTACATCTCACTTTCAAGGTCAGGCTTCGATGAACATATTAGTGTAACTGCCAAGTGCCCAAGAGACAATTATTAGAGGTGCACTCTGCCATTAAGTTAATAGCCTATTGTGGGGGACCTCACTATGCTAAAAGCGAAAGAGAGAAAAAAAAAATCCCTTTTTTCTTTTCGTGCACACATCAATTCAATTGAAAATGAGTTTAAATATTAGATATGTGATTATTGATATTAAATAAAAAATTAAATATAATAAATATATAATAAAAATATATATATTTAGTTCATGGTACGATTTATAAATTATAATTAAGAGATTAAATATTTAAAATCTTGTATTTGTAAAAATTTTAAATAAAAATAAAAAATTAATCAAATTAATTCCAATTTAATTTAATTTTTAATCGGTTCACCAAATAAGCTAATTCTGCTATAAACATTTGATCGGGCAAGCCCTGACCTAAGCTCATATTAATCTGATCCAACCAGCTGTCTCTTCGGTTTGATTGTTTTTTTTTTTTTTTTTTGTAACACTGGTTGTCACATCCCTATTTTGATTTTCATATTACATCAATCTATTATCTTTCTGTCGGAGCAAATTCGGGAATAGGTTGTTTATTCTTGCTCTTAGTCTCAGGTTAAGGCGTAAGTATATGTTGGAAATTAAATTATTTGAATAGACGCTAAAGTTGTTTACTCAGTTAATGTTCTGCGACATTTGTATCATTTGTATAGCAATTTGCCATTTTCTCCAAACCATTATTTTCCCTTTTAGAAATTAAATCCCTTTCCCTGGATGCAAAGAATAATATGAAAAAGAAAGAAAAAAAGGAAAAGGTTGCACACTCTTGGGACAATACTTCACTTAATTATATGCTAATCTTTGTTTCAATTAACCATCTAATAATTAACAAATTTTTTAGTTTAATAGAAGTCTCGACCTAAATAATAGAAAAAAAAGGGGTTTAGATGTTAAAATTTAAATCTTAAATTTGTCAAATGCTATGTTTTAAATATGTTAGTAAATCCATTCATAGGTTAAGTTGGGTTGAACTAAAATGTTTAAATTTTTTACCTCTCTTACTCAACTCCAATTTGAAAGCATGTATCACTGTTTAAATATATTTTAAAAATTTTAAAAATTATTTTTATGTTAATATTTTTATATTTTATAAATAAAATTAAATAAAATATCTTATGGCAGTTAGAACTATGTTGGACCAATCCAAATTGAAAAAAAATGTTAATCTAAATCTGATTCATTAAGAGTCAAAATAAATTGATAACTCGAATCTGTTGGGCCAAACAGTTAGCCCTTAAATATTTCTAGGAATTCAAGGAAAAGAATTGAACTAAGTCTCTAACTCTCTTTCTGTTTTTTTTTTTTTTTTTTTAATAAAGGAATTAATCATACTTTTTACTAGTTATCATTGGGTTGTGTTTGGTAAAACAGTTATTGAAAGAACCCTTAAACCTATACCTTTTCCCCCTTATTCCTGATTGGAGTAAGAAAAAGGGGGATTGAAACATTATTAGAATAAACAATCAGTCAAATGTTGTTATTCAAGAACTAAGAATTAGGTGTTAGGGGGCACCCCCCTTTCACTGAACAAGACGCCAACCTCTGAATAATGCGAAGAAAACAGAAAGAATATGTCAACAAAATGTTGCAAAATATTAAAATAATAATAATAATAAAAAGTGTGAACAAAAATGGTCTTGTTTTAATATAAATTATTAAAAGTGAAGTTAAATGTTTTTTACAGATTTGTTTGGGGCTGAATTTTAACAGTTTATTTGGAAATTTCAATTCAATAGTTTCTTTTTTCTTTTTTTTCCTTTTTCCCTTTAGTATGTTTCTTGACTCTTAATCCAATGCAAATCCCCCTCAATCATTCAACCAAACTAGTTATTTTCATTAACCTAATCTGCCAACTACTCTTTAAACATGACAAATTTACTCTGAATCATGTTTTTGTTTTTTGTTTTTAACTCTCACCACAGATTAATTACTTTAATTTAGTTTATAATGGCACAACAAAATAGTTGATGTCCTAAAATACAATCTCATTTGCACCGCATTTCAACTATCGGCACATGGAATCAAGCTAAGTTTTACATAGTTAATCAAATCGCATAATTTGTATATACATATTGTATTTCGTATTTTTTTATCAATTGTGTAAATACAAAAGCAATACAATTCATTAAATGTATTAAAATCTTAAATACAAATGCAATATTTGTATGAAATGTATCATGTTAATCAAGTTTAAACATCTCTTATTTATTAAACATATTTTCTAAAATAATCATGGTTAACCCCTATAGGCTGTTTTTAGTATAGTTAAAGATGATGCACGAATTGAGGTTTGAAATTTAAATCCTGGCGTCTCAGTGAAGAACTGCATGATGAGTGTAAGTAGTTATGTTGAAGCTTCACGATCGACCAACCTGGTAAAAACTATATAAAATCTTTATAGATAAATAATAGAATTATATGATATTACATATATATAAATTGAAAAGGAAAAGTTGGTAAGAGATTAAAACTAAAATGAGCATTGAGAAATGAAGTAAATAATAGAAAAATTCAAGTAGACGTTACTCTTAAGTCTATATTGCCTCCGTTGCCTTATTTGTTGGCTTTCAAGGCCAGCCAGCCTCCCCTCCATCTTTCAGTCAACACTCTCAAGAGCCTAAGATCATAGGTTCAGTTTTAGACCTGTTT